>JANAVB010025602.1:0-15000 GCA_029216955.1 Iris pallida
CTTGCTATTAGAGGTCTAACCTCTCTGGTTTTGTATGACCAGATTTAGAGCCGGTTCCCGAGGACTCAGCTTACTTCCACCTCCAAGATGGTCAATACTAAAGGAATGATCGCAGGAGGACTCGAGTGGGTTCCTTACTTCCCCGTTCATTTTGTTACTTACTTTATATTTTGTCGTTTGGCACCGACATGTTAGTTCGATCGTCTTGTACTTACTTTTACATAATTGTAACTAAGTTAGGCTGCAGCTGATAAACAATTGTGTATACCTTGCTTCATCATCTGGCTATATTTTATAAAGCCAGATATCAAGAACATTTTGACTGAGCGTTTGGGACGCCTTACTGCTTTATCTTACATGTTTTCTATTACTGTTTTCTTGTTTGAATGATTGAGACAATAGATGTGAAGCGACCATAGTGAGACTTTCATGTAGTATGCACCCCCTTGTCTTTTAGATAGCATTGATCGTATTATATGGTATTCTTCTACCCGTAATATGTAGCTGGCTGAGTCATTCTCCCGCTCTCCAGTATTCTGGTTCTGGGGCATGACAAGATTTTAGTGGTGGCCAATGCAGGTCTGATTTCAAACTTATGGGGTGTTTTAATTTATTGGATGTCTCAATCACACATGTTTCCCCTTGATCGTATGATTCGTTGATTCTCGACCCTATCTTGACCTTCCGGTATCCTTCGACTTTATTGATCTTTCCTGTTCGGTCGTTTGACTATTCTTTTGTCCCTTTTCTTATGGGCACCTCGTCCGTATCTGTCAGAACTGGACAGCAACAACAAGTGCAGCATGGGCAACCTGACCAGGTTGGTCAGCAGCAAGGGCCAGAACTACCTCAAGAGACTATCCAAGAAGAAGTGATAGTGGAACAAGCAGCTGGACCGCAGTATCCGGAGGTTCCTACACCACCAATAGTTCCACCTACCCCTGTGGAAGTGGACACGCCAGCCCTTCTGGAGATCATGAGGGTGATAATGGCTACTCAACAATATCAGATGTTAGCCCAGCAGCGCATGCATGCTCAGTTGTAAGCGCAGAACGTACTACTCAACCAAGGATTGCAGACGGCTTTGGAAAGAGGGGCGAGGACAGATTCAGGAGCATCAACCAGATTTTACAAGTACAACCCCCACAGTTTCAAGGGCACGGAAGATGCCATCTCAGCAGATGCATGGCTTAAGGATATTGAGGCCATTTTGACAGCCGCTAAGGTGCCGGCAGAAGAACGTGTGGATCAGGTGAAGTTGTTACTTCAGGATCTCGTACGTGATTGGTGGGAATCAGAGGAAGTGGGCATCAGACGTCCTGTTGCTTGGGACGATTTTACTGTAAGGTTCAAGACCAAGTACTATGGAGTTGTGGCGCAGTTTGAGCTACAACAGAAGTTTATCAACCTCAAGCAAGCCGGCAAGACGGTAGATGCTTATGCAGTAGAGTTCTGCAGATTGAGTAGGTTCGCCCCAGAGATGGTAGCAACGGAGAGCCAGAGGGCTATGAGGTTCCAGAAGGGTTTCATCTTGAGCTCTTACAATTGATAGAGGGGCACAATTATCAGACTTTTGACAAAGTATTGACGGCAATCCGAAGGCATGAGATCACCATTCAGAGGATCACGGCAAGGACTGAGGGCCAGAAGAGATCCCACAGTCAGATTGAAGGAGGAGGGAGAGTAGCGTCCCGAACAACAGCACCGTCCCTTGGCATTGGCATTCACGATATGGCAATACGAGGGCCAGCACCACCAAAGCAGCAGCAGCAGCAACAGAGGAAGAACCAGCAACCCCCGACGGGCTGCACTTATTGTAGGAAGGTAGAGCGAACTAAAGATGTGTGTCAGACATTGAACGGACTGTGTTTGATATGTGGAAGTCCAGATCATCGGGTTACCACCTGTCCTATCAATTCGAGGTCAGGAGGACCAGTGCAACAATTTTCTGCTCTGCCAGCACCAGGGGCAGGCCAGTATCGAGGACCAGCGGGTGGCAGTGAAACCGTTGGCACAATGCCCGTTCATATTGCAATCTCAAATTGTAACACCCACTTTTCCAAAATAAGGGTAAATTTGAACTTTTGTATTTTAAATCATTAAAATATTTGATTTTAGTCATGAGATGATTTTTGGTAATTTTTAGTTATTTTAAAACTATTTAATTGAGTGAAATGTGAAATTTGTGTTTTGCTAGTGTAACCTTAGTCATACATGACCTAGAAGACTAATCATGACCAATGAGACCTAATCATGTGTTTAGGATTTCAAATTTCTACTTTTAAGCCTAGGGGTATCTTAGTCATTTTGACACTTTTGTGAAATTGTGAATTATATTAATTAAATATGTGTTAGCTAGATTGTTGAGACTTGACCTAGAAGTTAGCCTAATCTAGATTGTTAATCATGACCCTAGAGACTAAGTTAGAGGGTTTCATTAAGAAATTACATTAGTGAAATATCTAGATATTTGTTAAAAGATATTTTAGGCTAAAGGTTAAAGGGGGCTACTTTAATTATGAGCCATTAGATTGCCTAGAAATTGTTGGAGAAACCTTAGCCCCTCAACCTAAACCCTAACCCTAACTTAATGGCAGCCAACACACATCCCCACCCCTTATAAATACATCCCATTAATCATTTGCACCAATTTTAATTCATTTTATTTGCCTCTTTTGTGTTCTTCCCTAAACTTCTCCCCAAATATCTAAAACAACTCCAAATTGAGCCAAACTTCTTGCATTGGGATCCCCTTCCATTGAGGATGCTAAGGGGAGCTAGCTATCAAGGTTGCACAAGCATTTGGCATCATCATTTGAAGAGGAACCCCCCCTACCTTGGTTTTCATTGAGTTTTCACTCAATAGGTAACATGCCCTAAAACCTAGTAATATTGTGATTTCTCTTCATGAATGCATGCATCTAGGTACCAGGGATCTACAGGCTAAGTTTTGTATGAATTAGATTGGGGTTTGGTGTCCGTGTCGGACACGTATCTAGGTTAATATTCAAGTGTTTGATGATTTGTCTCTGAGAATTAAATGTTAATAATTTCAAAACTAATTACACAAATTTCTAGCCCTATAGGTGCTGATCACAAATCACTAACACTGAGCACAATATCGTGTCATGTCCGTATCAAAATCAGACACGAACACGCTGCACACACTGCACTACACAGCATGGCAGTGTCCTGCTACCCGACCTAAATATCTCTCTATTCTTGACACGTGGACACGTACAAATTGACACAGAGGAGGGGGCCATCACTGACATACCCCCCCTCGAGTTTTACGACACGTCGTGTCGTATCCGACACGTATTTGTGTGTGCACTTGATTTGTACTATGCGCGCACAGTGCGATTTCAGGCTCGGATACGGCTTGATAAGTCGGACACGGCGACATGTGGGTTCGATTCGGGGTGCTAGGCCCCTAGCCCTACCCTAGGCGAACCCACATGTGTGATCACGAGATCTAATTCGTGTCGTGTCGTATCCTAGACTCTTTGGAACACGTGCACGATACTGTCTGTTTGCAGACTTGTGTTTTGTGTAATTTGGCTATTTGGACACGTCTGTGTCGTATTTATTGGACACATTATTTCTTGTGTGACACGTACACATATCCACAATGTACTACCAACCATTAACCTTACCTATTAACTGTTAATTCATGTTGCAATGGGCAATCCCCTATTTTTCTGATACTGTTAAGTATCAGTGAATATATTCACTGTTTTCCCATTTTTAAATCACATTAAATGTTATATCATGTAAATTAAAATGGATTAGTTGCTGTTATAATGAGAATTCATTCATTAGTCAATCTGAGATTGTTCATGATAAATGTTAACTGAGTTTTCCCCCTTTATGTATAAATCTGAGAATTGGGTAGCATGTTGGGAAATCTGGGATTTCCTAATGAAGTGAAAACTGAGATTCCCATTGAGTCAACCTAAGAATGTGTTTAAGCTGAGAGTTCGAGTTTAATATGTTGTAGACTGAAATTTAATTTGTATATGTATGAAATAACTGAGTTTTACTAAGGAAAACCTGTGATTTCCTATTGAGTCAGAAACCTGAGATTGGGGGGACCTTAAACTGAGTATATGTTGATTCTTAACCCAGGAAGTCCCCTTTATAACTGCCACTTGTTTTCAAATGTTTTTCTAATTTGTGTTAAGATGTTACCTGAGAATGGATGGAAATCTGAGATTGTATGACCAAAAACCTGAGAATGGGAATAATAGGTTTAACTGAGAATTTCCTATGTTGTGAAAACTGAGACAATGTTATGCATACCCTCACACACCCATTGTATGACACAGCCACACTTGGCTTCCTGCACTATCAACCAAATTCCTGAGACACAATGTTACACACACAAGCTTTTTACACACCCTTGAATTCATGCATAAAACTGAACCTTGGTTTAGTTTTGATTTCAAACCTGAATGTGTTTAGGTTTGAGGACTGTTGTTGATCTGAACCATGTATTCCTATCTCACACACATTGTCACCAAGACACACACATGCATTGTATTGCTTCCCTTCTCTGTTTTCACCAACACACTTATTCCTGAGAACCACATTGGTTCATTTAACCACATACACATTTCAATTTAAACTGAAACCTATGATACATATGTTGCACACAGCCCACTCTTTACATATATGCACACCATTTTGTTGATTTAGTTCACATGAACACTCACACACACATTGCCTTCACTTGTCACTTACACACATTTTTGAATTCAGAATTTTAGTTGAGATTGGAGTTATGGCTTGGCTTGATTTGACAGGGAGGTTGGTTGTATACTGCTGTCCTCTTAATATCTAACACACATACACACACAAACACATGTATCCTAATTCTAACACACACACACACACATTTTCCCTCATCACTCACATCACACACACACTCACATGCTTCCCTCTCTCTTTGTTTATAATGTATGTATACATATATATTCTATATGAATATATATGAATATAAATATTCTATGTTTTAGCTTAAGGTTTTGTGGGTTATACTTTAGTCTAGGGTGATATAGGTTGATATATAGGTTTGTTTACAAAACATAATGTATGTATATATATAGCCTATATATATATATAGCCATGATATGTGTTGTGCCTATACCTATGTATAGGTATATGGGCACCTAGATAGTGTATTTTACTTATGGTGTTGGATGACACATAACTTGTAGTTAGTCTAGATAGCCTAGTAGTGGGTGTACTAGCTAGTATAAGTTGAGTGACCTAGTATTAGGCTAATATATTCTAGTGTAGACTAGTTGACCTAGTTTAGACTTGGTTTGACTTCCTGTGACCTAATATGACTTAAGTTGACCTAGTTTGACTGTTAGAATTGACCAGAGTTGACCAAGAGTTAACTTTGGCCTAGTTTGACCTAGAATCATGTAGAATGCATAGTAGGACTTTATTTTACTATTTTGGACTTGTTGTGACTTGTGCTGTTCTGATTAGGAGCCAGACACCACTCCTGGGCAGTACTTTTCATATTGGACATTCAGATACAGGCGAGTACATTCTCTGATCGTTTTATACTTGTCACGATTTATTTTCTCGCTCTAGATTACTTTTACTTGATGCTGTCACGTTATCATCACGGATTGGTACTATATGGATCTCTTCTTGGGATGTTATCCCCCTTAGCGGACGCATCGGATACTTTATGACATGTGTTTCATGTACATCATGTATTCCTTGTTTCTGCGTTATTCATGTACACTCATGTTCTCTCATGTGCTTTCATGTACGTTCATGTACTTTCATGTTCTTTCATGTACGCTCATGTTTCCTCATGTGTTTCCTGTGTAACCAAAACATCATGTACGTAACGTAACTGGACTGGATCCTTGTGTATTGATTGTGGGTAGGGGTGAGTATAAATGGTCATGTGATTTACCATTATGTACACTCTGTTACTTTTCATGTTCATCATGTACAACCTAAGCCAATTATATGCCATCTCGTACTCTAAATCACTAGTCACTTACAGTTCTTACTTATCATGTATATATTTCCAGTTATCAAATATATCTCCTGTTTCATGTACATCTTCTTACAGCGTTTCATGTATCTTACTCTATTGCCTGCTTTATATTTCCTGCCTTGATATGAACTGCATGAGATGTACTGTGCTCGCTCCTGTCCTGACTGGACCTGTTGAAAATATTACAAAGGATGAGGATGAGGCCCTTTGTACCACCTATTACGGAGCAGGCTTAGACGACACCTGCGACCTGGCTCCTCTGGAGGACCCAGCTGCAGTTCAGGATACTACTCCCATAGTCTAGGCTAGTCAGCTAGGCTTTATCTTTCTTTTCAGCATTGTTTTTGGCTTTCAGTTGTTGTTTTGAGATGTATATATTCTTTCATATTCTGTAGTTGAGACTTGTACTTGGAATGTTTTTTGAGATGTTATCTTAGACACTAGACTCTTCTGATTATCTGTACTTCACTTTTGAGTTCTATATCATATCGTACTTTTCTTCCTTAGTTGTGATTGAGTTTACATTCTACTATGTCACCCCCATTCGGGGAGTATAAACTGCCTGGCATTATATATTGTTAGATGTTGTGACCTATGACAGCGTTCTACCGCCGACACTGCGGCGTAGGCTGGACGTACCCACTTCTCGTGCCCTTACTCTAGGGTGCGGGTCGTAACACGTTTTTAGTGGTGGCCCATGCAGGTCGAGTTTATGTAGTGGTATTCGAACTAGAGTATCACTACAGCCTGCAGTAGGAGTAGAATATTTTGGGGTACTCAATCACCTTAGGAAAAGCTCTTAACTTGATTCTTGTTTTCAAATTCTTGCTACTTGAATACTTTCTTTTGAAAATAAACTGTCCTCCCTTGATTTATCGCTTCTTTCTCAGAAATTGATATCCTTGTTTGATCTGTCTTCAGGATGGTGGAGACACGGTTACAGCGTGCCATTCAGGGAGATACTGTAGAGGGGACTGCTACCTCTCAGCCAGTTCGGCAGGGTCGGGAGGCTACAGCTCCTGCCACCTCTGCTCATATTGGGACTTCAGCAGCAGCTGAGGGTATGCCTCCGCGAGATCGGAGGCAGGACCCAGTCACTCCAGAGATGTCATTCCGGCAGCCGCCGCCTATAGGACACGTGGATGCGACGCAGATGTTTGCCTACTTCCAGCAGTTCATGGACAGACAGCATGCTCGACAGGATAGAGGCATGGAGTTGGCCGTCACGACAGCCGCGGCTCGACCAGTGGTGCAGCAGCCGAAGGCACCTGGGATCGAGCAGTTCCAGAAGATGAGCCCCAGAGACTTCTTGGGGACAGAGGGGATTATATATGCTGACGAGTGGATCGAGCATATAGAGGAGATCTTCCGCCTGGCCCGGATACCAGTAGATCTCCAGATAGAGGCTGCAGCTAGCCAGAAGCGAGATCTTGCTCGCACCTGGTATCAGTCGAACCCCAGGGTGGGGGTACCAGGGCAGACTTGGGAGCAGTTCAGGGGCTTCTTCAAGAAGAAGTTCTTCCCAGATTCAGCAGTCAGAGCCTTGGAGACGCAGTTTGAGAGCTTGGTCCAGGGGAGCCTCTCAGTAGAGGAGTATGCGGGAGAATTTGGCCGTCTCGGCAGGTTTGTTGAGGGATTGAGCGAGACGGCGAAGGCCCAGAGGTTCCGAAAGGGTCTGGTCAGGAAGGTCAAGTCCTTGACCAAAGGCAACAGGGATGCCACATTCGAGAAGATTTTGACAGGAGCCTTATTGGCAGAGGATGATCTTGAGCTTAGGCTCAAGAGGGGGCGAGACCCAGTTAGGGGCAGCAGTAGCGGAGGCCAGGCCAAGAGGCCTCACGTTCAGCACCAGCAGCCGAGGCAGTTCCAGCCACAGCCGTTCCAGCAGCAGCAGCAGAGACAGCAGCAGGCCCCTAGACAGCAGCAGGTTACCTTTTGCCCTTTCTGTAAGAAACCAGGGCACGATTGGGGTGAGTGCAGGATGAGGCTAGGCAAGTGCCTACTCTGTGGATCATCAGACCATCAGTTGAGAGAGTGTCCCAAGTCTACAGGACGGACAGCTCAGGGAGCAGGAGCCAGTGCTCTAGTAGGCCAGCAGCAGGCTAGAGGAGGCCAGCAGGGGCGAGCTTACGCCATGACATTTGAGGATGCTCAGGCAGTAGGAGAGGCACTTGCAGGTTCTGTTCTTTTCGATTCCATTCCTACCTTGCCTCGTTGTTTCCATCTTGAAATTCAATTCCATCTGTTCCTATCTTTCCTATTTGTTGATAATTTAGAATCTGTATGTTTTGTTGTTGATTTAACCTTTTACCGAATCATATGGGCTAGGTCGCCTAAATTATGAAATCTAGAGTCTCCTATAGTTATATTAGTTGGTACGGCGAGGGCATAGTCTGTGTTGCAAACTCCATGGGTGCCGTAGCCTTACTTACTAATATGGCGAGGAAATTCTGATTATCATGATTCTGGATAGACGCATATGACTATCTAATTATACTAGAATAATTTCAAAAACCTACTATTTCCATCTTTCGTTTCAGTCTTTCAAAATATATATAAAAATAGATTGGTAAAATGTTTTGATACTATTCTAAGACTTTGAATTGATTAAGGGTATTTAACCTAGGAGGAGTACGACCATTTTAATTTCGAGGACGAAATTCTTTTAAGGGGGGTAGACTTGTAACACCCACTTTTCCAAAATAAGGGTAAATCTAAACTTTTGTATTTTAAATCATTAAAATATTTGATTTTAGTCATGAGATGATTTTTGGTAATTTTTAGTTATTTTAAAACTATTTAATTGAGTGAAATGTGAAATTTGTGTTTTGCTAGTGTAATCTTAGTCATACATGACCTAGAAGACTAATCATGAACAATGAGACCTAATCATGTGTTTAGGATTTCAAATTTCTACTTTTAAGCCTAGGGGTATTTTAGTCATTTTGACACTTTTGTGAAATTGTGAATTATATTAATTAAATATGTGTTAGCTAGATTGTTGAGACTTGACCTAGAAGTTAGCCTAATCTAGATTGTTAATCATGACCCTAGAGACTAAGTTAGAGGGTTTCATTAAGAAATTACATTAGTGAAATATCTAGATATTTGTTAAAAGATATTTTAGGCTAAAGGTTAAAGAGGGCTACTTTAATTATGAGCCACTAGATTGCCTAGAAATTGTTAGAGAAACCTTAGCCCCTCATCCTAAACCCTAACCCTAACTTAATGGCAGCCAACACACATCCCCACCCCCTATAAATACATCCCATTAATCATTTGCACCAATTTTAATTCATTTTATTTGCCTCTTTTGTGTTCTTCCCTAAACTTCTCCCCAAATATCCAAAACAACTCCAAATTGAGCCAAACTTCTTGCATTGGGATCCCCCACCATTGAGGATGCTAAGGGGAGCTAGCTAGCAAGGTTGCACAAGCATTTGGCATCATCATTTGAAGAGGAACCCCCCTACCTTGGTTTTCATTGAGTTTTCACTCAATAGGTAACATGCCCTAAAACCTAGTAATATTGTGATTTCTCTTCATGAATGCATGCATCTAGGTACCAGGGATCTATCGGCTAAGTTTTGTAGGAATTAGATTGGGTTTGGTGTCCGTGTCGGACACGTATCTAGGTTAATATTCAAGTGTGTGATGATTTGTCTCTGAGAATTAAATGTTAATAATTTCGAAAACTAATTACACAAATTTCTAGCCCTATAGATGCTGATCACAAATCACTAACACTGAGCACAATATCGTGTCGTGTCCGTGTCAAAATCAAACATGAACACGCTGCACACACTGCACTGTACAGTATGGCAGTGTCCTGCTACCCGACCTAAATATCTCCCTGTTCTTGACACGTGGACACATACAAATTGACACAGAGGAGGGGGCCATCACTGACAGACCCCCCCCCCTCGAGTTTCACGACACGTCGTGTCGTATCCGACACGTATTTGTGTGTGCACTGGATTTGTACTATGCGCGCACAGTGCAATTTCATGCTTGAATACGGCTTGATAAGTCGGACACGACGACATGTGGGTTCGATTCAGGGTGCTAGGCCCCTAGCCCTACCCTAGGCGAACCCACATGTGTGATCACGAGATCTAATTCGTGTCATGTCGTGTCCTAGACTCTCTGGAACACGTGTACGACACTGTCTGTTTACAGACTTATATTTTGTGTAATTTGGCTGTTTGGACACGTCTGTGTCGTGTTTATTGGATACAGTGTGACACGTACACGTATCCATAATATACTACCAACCATTAACCTTACCTATTAACTGTTAATTCATGTTGCAATGGGCAATCCCCTATTTTTCTGATACTGTTAAGTATCAGTGAATATATTCACTGTTTTCCCATTTTCAAATCACATTAAATGTTATATCATGTAAATTAAAATGGATTGGTTGCTGTTATAATGAAAATTCTTTCATTAGTCAATCTGAGATTGTTCATGATAAATGTTAACTGAGTTTTCCCCCTTTATGTATAAATCTGAGAATTGGGTAGCATGTTGGGAAATCTGGGATTTCCTAATGAAGTGAAAACTGAGATTCTTATTGAGTCAACCTGAGAATGTGTTTAAGCTGAGAGTTCGAGTTTAATATGTTGTAGACTGAAATTTAATTTGTATATGTATGAAATAACTGAGTTTTACTAAGGAAAACCTGAGATTTCCCATTGAGTCAGAAACCTAAGATTGGGGGGGACCTTAAACTGAGTATATGTTGATTCTTAACCCAGGAAGTCCCCTTTATAACTGTCCACTTGTTTTCAAATGTTTTTCTAATTTGTGTTAAGATGTTACCTGAGAATGGATGGAAATCTGAGATTGTATGACCAAAAACCTGAGAATGGGAATAATAGGTTTAACTGAGAATTTCCTATGTTGTGAAAACTGAGACAATGTTATGCATACCCTCACACACCCATTGTATGACACAGCCACACTTGGCTTCCTGTACTATCAACCAAATTCCTGAGACACAATGTTACACACACAAGCTTTTCACACACCCTTGAATTCATGCATAAAACTGAACCTTGGTTTAGTTTTGATTTCAAACCTGAATATGTTTAGGTTTGAGGACTGTTGTTGATCTGAACCATGTATTCCTATCTCACACACATTGTCACCAAGACACACACATGCATTGCATTGCTTCCCTTCTTTGTTTTCACCAACACACTTATTCCTGAGAACCACATTGGTTTATTTAACCACATACACATTTCAATTTAAACTGAAACCTATGATACATATGTTGCACACAGCCCACTCTTTACATATATGCACACCATTTTGTTGATTTAGTTCACATGCACACTTACACACACATTGCCTTCACTTGTCACTTACACACATTTTTGAATTCAGAATTTTAGTTGAGATTGGAGTTATGGCTTGGCTTGATTTGTCAGGGAGGTTGGTTGTATACTGATGTCCTCTTAATATCTAACACACACACACACACAAACACATGTATCCTAATTCTAACACACACACATTTTCCCTCATCACTCACATCACACACACACTCACATGCTTCCCTCTCTCTTTGTTTATAATGTATGTATACATATATATATATTATATGAATATATGTATGAATATAAATATTCTATGTTTTAGCTTAAGGTTTTGTGGGTTATACTTTAGTCTAGGGTGATATAGGTTGATATATAGGTTTGTTTACAAAACATAATGTATGTATATATATAGCCATGATATGTGTTGTGCCTATACCTATGTATAGGTATATGGGCACCTAGATAGTATATTTTACTTATGGTGTTGGATGACACATAACTTGTAGTTAGTCTAGATAGCCTAGTAGTGGGTGTACTAGCTAGTGTTGGTTGAGTGACCTAATATTAGGCTAATATATTCTAGTGTAGACTAGTTGACCTAGTTTAGACTTGGTTTGACTTCCTGTGACCTAATATGACTTAAGTTGACCTAGTTTGACTGTTAGAATTGACCAGAGTTGACCAAGAGTTAACTTTGGCCTAGTTTGACCTAGAATCATGTAGAATGCATAGTAGGACTTCATTTTACTATTTTGGACTTGTTGTGACTTGTGTTGTTCTGATTAGGAGCCAGACACCACTCCTCGGGCAGTACTTTTCATATTGGACATTCAGATACAGGCGAGTACATTCTCTGATCGTTTCATACTTGTCACGATTTATATTCTCGCTCTAGATTACTTTTACTTGATGCTGTCATGTTATCATCACGGATTGGTACTATATGGATCTCTTCTTGGGATATTATCCCCCTTAGCGGGCGCATCGGATACTTTATGACATGTGTTTCATGTACATCATGTATTCCTTGTTTCTGCGTTATTCATGTACCATCATGTTCTCTCATGTTCTTTCATGTACGTTCATGTACTTTCATGTTCTTTCATGTACGCTCATGTTTCCTCATGTGTTTCCTGTGTAACCAAAACATCATGTACGTAACGTAACTGGACTGGATCCTTGTGTATTGATTGTGGGTAGGGGTGAGTATAAATGGTCATGTGATTTACCATCATGTACACTCTGTTACTTTTCATGTTCATCATGTACAACCTAAGCCAATTACATGCCATCTCGTACTCTAAATCACTAGTCACTTACAGTTCTTACTTATCATGTATATATTTCCAGTTATCAAATATCTCTCCTGTTTCATGTACATCTTCTTACAGCGTTTCATGTATCTTACTCTATTGCCTGCTTTATATTTCCTGCCTTGATATGAACTGTATGAGATGTACTGTGCTCGCTCCTGTCCTGACTGGACCTGTTGAAAATATTACAGAGGATGAGGATGAGGCCCTTTGTACCACCTATTACGGAGCAGGCTTAGACGACACATGCGACCTGGCTCCTCTGGAGGACCCAGCTGCAGTTCAGGATACTACTCCCATAGTCTAGGCTAGTCAGCTAGGCTTTATCTTTCTTTTCAGCATTATTTTTGGCTTTCAGTTGTTGTTTTGAGATGTATATATTCTTTTATATTCTGTAGTTGAGACTTGTACTTGGAATATTTTCTGAGATGTTATCTTAGACACTAGACTCTTCTGATTATCTGTACTTCACTTTTGAGTTCTATATCATATCGTACTTTTCTTCGTAAGTTGTGATTGAGTTTACATTCTACTATGTCACCCCCATTCGGGGAGTATAAACTGCCTGGCATTATATATTGTTAGATGTTGTGACCTAGGACAGCGTTCTACCGCCGACACTGCGGCGTAGGCTGGACGTACCCACTTCTCGTGCCCTTACTCTAGGGTGTGGGTCGTGACACAAATGTTTCGGCAGCAGGGACCGCCGATGCAGCAACACCAGCATAGACCACCCCAGCATCATCAAGGCAGGGGCCAGCAGCAGCACTAGGCTAGGCCGCAACATGGGAACCAACCAGGAGGTCGAGGGCAGACATTCACTCTGTCACGACCCGCACCCTGAAGAGGGGCACGAACACGTGGTTACGTCCAGCCTACACCGCAGAATCGGCGGTAGAACGCTGTATATAGGGTCTGTAAATACTACGACTAAACAGATAAATGTACCTGTATAGTATATACACTCCGAACAGAGGTAACATAGCAATACAGTCTCAATCACATAATCAAAACTAAGGTAGAAAGCATGGAAAAGAGATATGATAGAATAAAACAGGAAACGAGTCCAAAATCCACAAGTCATAGCTAACACAACATCCAGAGTCTCAGATAATATAAGTATAAGATACTACAAACTGAAAATGTATGAGCTGGCTCGCAGGCCAGGCAAACCTAACTAACTAAGCTACTCAGGGTGAGCGAAATCCAGTGGCTCTACCAATAAGCCACGGTCTAAGTCTAGCTCATCAGACTCAACCCCGTAGTAGGTCGGGCAGTCAGTCTCAGAGTCATCTGTAAAATTTGTCAACAGTATCCTGTCAGAAAAATGAGCAAGTACAAAACACCAACAGCAGTTCCATATGAATTGAGAAATACTATAAGAGACAGTAATAATAAAATACAAGACAAAGATATCGGCGACTTGGGAACCATTTGAAAGACGAGTTACAACCCTTAAACCAAACAAGGACCGGGGTTGTAACCCTTCTTTCAAACGGAACTTAGTCCCATAACCATGGTACAGTATAAAAGACAGATAGAGCAAAAGAGAATGAATCATAGCAGGGTAAAAGTACAGTAAGTAAAGATGAAATTGGAATATAAGAGATGACAATAAATATAAAAAGGTGTTTTGAATTATTAGAGCGATATGTGATCGGCTAGGGAAGCAAGAGATGGTTATCCACTTGGCCCGGCAATCTGCGGTGTACTCAACGGATAATCATGCTGTCCAACCTGGATAACTGGTAATGGGGTGTCTACAATACCCTACGTGAGGTGAGGGTGACGCTAGCAATGTATAGTTACAGGAAGGCTTGTTCACATAACCCCTAATAATTCCCCCATCCCCGAATAGTATTACGGATCCGGACATATCACGTCATGACGCGAGATTCCCTAAGAGAGGAGCAAGTCCTCTTAAGGAATTGGCGTCAATACAAGTACAAGAATCAAGACCAACAAGTACCAGTATCCTAAGAAATCCAGGAATGGCATCTTATGACCAAAATCCGATAATACTAGTCCGCTATCGTGTCGAGAATCAAGTAAGACACTACCACTGAATCGAATATAGTAGATATCAAGACAATGAAAACTATCAGTGAACGTACTCGCCTATGGTCCTGAGCTGATAGAGTGAACAGACGCTCAAAGTGATCACAGACCTAAAATAAGATACTATGAGTCAAACAGGGCTTAACACTGAAAAAGAAAACTAATATAATCCATGAAAGCAAGTCTAAGTCAAAACTAGGTCAATCTAGGTCAAACTGAGTCATACTAGGCCATACTAGTTCATACTAGGTCATACTAGGTTACTGGGAGTCAT
>JANAVB010025602.1:20000-185281 GCA_029216955.1 Iris pallida
TAGTCATCGGCCCTGCAATCCGCGAGAAATCCTGGACAAACTTCCGATAGTAGCCTGCTAATCCCAGAAAGCTCTGAATCTCGGCAACTGTACTGGGCATAGACCAAGACTCTACTGCAGCAATCTTCTTCTGATCTGCTGAGATCCCCTGCTCGGTCACAACATGACCCAGGAACTCGACCTGGTCCAGGAAAAACTCACACTTCGACAACTTCCCATACAACTGCTCCTTTCTCAAGGTCTCGAGCACAATCCTCAGATGCTCTTCGTGCTCCTCTGGCGTCTTCGAGTGAACCAGGATGTCGTCTATGAAGACCACCACGAACTTGTCAAGGTACTGATGGAATACCTTGTTCATCAAGTTCATGAACACAGCTGGGGCGTTGGTCAACCCAAATGGCATCACTGTGAACTCGTACTGGCCGTACCGAGTCCAAAAAGCTATCTTCGAAACGTCTTCCTTCTTCACCTTCAGCTGATGATAGCCGGATCTCAGATCTATCATCGAAAATACCTTGGCGCCGCTCAGCTGATCGAACAAGTCGTCGATCCTCGACAATGGGTACTTATTCTTGATAGTAAGGTTGTTGAGCGCCCTGTAATCGATACACATATGTATCGTACCATCCTTCTTCAGCACAAACAGGACTGGCGCTCCCCAAGGCGATGAACTGGATCTAATGAATCCCTTATCCTGTAGCTCGTCGACCTGCTTCTTCAGCTCCGCCAACTCGCTGTTGTTGACTCTATAGACGTGCTGTGAAATAGGCTCAGCACCTGGCACTAGGTCTATAGAGAACTCAATGTCTCTATTCGGCAGCATTCCAGGCAACTCCTCTGAAAAAACATCCATGAAATCAGCAATCAACGGATGCGACAATGCCTGCCCCGCCAGTAAAGCTCCGTAGAACCCATCTACCGGCTCAGCTGCTCCTCTGGAAAACACAACCTCTGGCTCTTCCGGCAGCCTAAACAAAATCCTACCACCTGTACAATCTACAGTAGCATGGTGCGTGCTCAACCAATCCATTCCGAGTACCACATCGTACCTCGGAAGGGGCATTACGAGCAAGCACGCACCCAAAACTCGGCCTCCTACAGTAACTCTTTGTCCCTTGCAGATATTATTGACCAAGATGATGCCTCCCCCGGTCAATATCTTGCAAGTCCTACCCAAGGGTTCAGCAATAATATTGTGTCTCAGAGCAAAGAAGACAGACACAAAGCTATGCGAGGCACCGGAATCAAATAAGGTAAATGCAGGAAATAAATGGAGAAGGACATGACCTGCCACTATATCGCCTACTGGTTCTGCCTCCTCCCCTGCTGTCAGGGCAAACACTCTGTCCGTAGGGGCTCCCCTCTGGTACTGCTGAAAATGCTGCTGCTGAGTCTGAAGTAGAGGACCCCTCTGCTGAACTGCTGGTCGTCAGGCTGGCTGTGCTCTGTCCTGAACTCCTCTGACTCCGTGAATATGGCAGTCCTTCAGCTGGTGATCGGAAGCCCCATAGTATAAGCAGACGCCCAATCTATTCCTATACACCTCTCTAGTGTGCCCTGGCTTCCCGCAGAAGTTGTATTGTGTAGCTGGCCTCTGGCCCTGACCTTGACCCTGCTGCTGCTGGGCACGTGCCGGTGCCTGCTGGATCTGCAACTGAGGCTGATGCTGCTAGAACTGCCTCTGCTGGAAATATGGGCGCTTCGCTGGCCCTGCACTCGAACTGGATCCCAAAGCGTCACTGCTCCTCTTCGGCTTGAGGCCGAAGTCCTCCTCTGCAATCTGAGCCTCCATCAAGATCTGCTCAAATGTCGCATCTCGTCGCCCAGATGTGCGAGTGTGCACTGCATGAATGAGACCCCTTCTGAACTTCCGGGCCTTGCACCCCTCATCCTGAACCAAACTGGGTGCAAACCTGCTCAGGCGGGAGAATTTTGCTGCATACTCGTCCGCCGACGAGTTCCCCTGCACCAAACTAACAAACTGCCCCTCCAGAGCTGTCAAGGCTACATCTGGGTAGAACTTCTCCTTAAAGAGTTTCCTGAAGTCCTCCTAAGATATACCTCTCACCGACGTACGCGGATCCGTGCGGTACCAAGTCAATGCTATGTCAAAGAACTGGCTCGCTGCAGAAGTCACCCACAGAGCTCTCGGAACCTCTGCCAACTCCAGACTCCGCTGGACATCCTCTAGCCAGTCGTCCGCGTATAGGATACCCTCGGTAACCCTAAAATCCTGCGGGTTTATCTTCCTGAAGTCGAGATGCGTACCGGGCCTCCCCTGGCCCTGCTGCTGTGCTGGTGCTCCCTGAACTGTAGCCGATGCACCTCTCTCCACTGCTGCCATAGCTAATTGGTGCAAGTTCTCCATCGTCTGTCGCAGCACCTCTGCCTGACGGTGTTGTGCCTCTGTCTGTGCTCTCTGCGTCTGTAGCATCTGCTGCAGTAGGGCCATCATACCCTGAGCATCTGCCGGTATCGGAGGCGGCGGTGGAAGAACATCAGGAATAACCATGGACGATCCCGCTGCTGGAGGTGGAAGACCTCCCAAAATCGTCGCTGCTGCTGCTGCTTCCGCCGGAAGGGCAGGAACTGTGGTAGCAGCTCCCTCAGCTGTAGCTCCCGCTGTCGGAGGTGGAAGACCTCCTGGGACTGCCACTGCTACTCCTACAACCGGTTGTGGAAGACCTGTCGGATCTGCCACTGCTGCTCCCGCAGCAGGAGGTGGAAGACCTCCTACCGGATCGGGCCTCCCTGGTACAGTGCTAGAACCCGCTGCCTGAGAGCGAGTGATCGTCATCCTGAGGATAGGTTGAAACAAGGAATCAATATGGCACATGATAGGAATATCAAAGACGGACAATTAAATTCAATGCAAAAAGAATTTGTCATGGTAATCAAAAGATCAGAATCTCCTAACATGTGATTGAGTAACTCCTATCATACCCTAATCCTACGTCCTAATTGCAGGCTCGTAATTAGCACTCTAAGTCGAGCACTATTACGAGTTCGCACTAGTTGCGACACAGACCTGCATGGGCCACCACAAAAATGTGTCACGACCCGCACCCTGAAGAGGGGCACGAGCACGTGGTTACGTTCAGCCTACGCCGCAGAATCGGCGATAGAATGCTGTATATAGGGTCTGTAAATACTACGACTAAACAGATAAATGTACCTATACAGTATATACACTCCGAACAGAGGTAACATAGCAATACAGTCTCAATCACATAATCAAAACTAAGGTAGAAAGCATGAAAAAGAGATATGATAGAATAAAACAGGAAACGAGTCCAAAATCCACAAGTCATATATAGCTAATACAACATCCAGAGTCTCAGATAATATAAGTATAAGATACTACAAACTGAAAATGTACTAGCTGGCTCGCAGGCCAGGCAAACCTAACTAACTAAGCTACTCAGGGTGAGCGAAATCCAGTGGCTCTACCAATAAGCCACGGTCTAAGTCTAGCTCATCAGACTCAACCCCGTAGTAGGTCGGGCAGTCAGTCTCAGAGTCATTTGTAAAATTTGTCAACGGTATCCTGTCAGGAAAATGAGCAAGTATAAAACACCAACAGCAGTTCCATATGAATTGAGAAATACTATAAGAGACAGTAATAATGAAATACAAGACAAAGATATCGGCGACTTGGGAACCATTTGAAAGCCGAGTTACAACCCTTAAACCAAACAAGGACCGGGGTTGTAACCCTTCTTTCAAACGGAACTTAGTCCCATAACCATGGTACAGTATATAAGACAGATAGAGCAAAAGAGAATGAATCATAGCAGGGTAAAAGTACAGTAAGTAAAGCTGAAACTGGAATATAAGAGATGACAATAAATATAAAAAGGTGTTTTGAATTATTAGAGCGATATGTGATCGGCTAGGGAAGCAAGAGATGGTTATCCACTTGGTCCGGCAATCTGCGGTGTACTCAACGGAGAATCATGCCGTCCAACCTGGATAACTGGTAATGGGGTGTCTGCAACAAACTATATGAGGTGAGGGTGACGCTAGCAATGTATAGTTACAGGAAGGCTTGATCACATAACCCCTAATAATTCCCCCATCCCCGAATAGTATTACGGATCCGGACATAGCACGTCATGACGCGGGATTCCCTAAGAGGGGAGCAAGTCCTCTTCAGGAATCGGTGTCAATACAAGTACAAGAATCAAGACCAACAAGTACCAGTATCCCAAGAAATCCAGGAATGACATCTTATGACCGAAATCCGATAATACTAATCCGTGAACTATCGTGTCGAGAATCAAGTAAGACACTACCACTGAATCGGATATAGTAGATATCAAGACAATAAAAACTATCAGTGAATGTACTCGCCTGTGGTCCTGAGTTGATAGAGTGAACAGACGCTCAGAGTGATCACAGACCTAAAATAAGATACTATGAGTCAAACAGGACTTAACACTAAAAAAGGAAACTAATATAATCCATGAATGCAAGTCTAAGTCAAAACTAGGTCAATCTAGGTCAAACTGGGTCATACTAGTCCATACTGGTTCATACTAGGTCATACTAGGTTACTGGGAGTCATTCCAAGTCAAACTAGGTCAATCGGGATCAACGGTTGACTTACAGTTGACTTTTGGTCAAAAAGTCAACTCTGGTCAACTCTGGTCAACTCTAGGTCAACCCTAGGTCAAACTAGTCTAATGTTGACCAACTGTTGACTTTCAGTCAATTGGTCAACCTCTGGGTTGGTTTCGGTCAAATCGGGTCGCTTAAAGGCTAAGTTTGACTCTCGGTTGACTTTTGTTGACTTTTGGTCAAAAAGGTCAACCGACGTCAAAAGTAGTCTTTGAGTACCATATTTGATCATTACCAACCACGAAAATCAAGTCCTAACTCTATCTTAGGCTTCTAACACAAATACCATATTCCTAGGCAAAACTAGCATTTACCCTTCTAAGGTAAATCTCGATACCTTGCCCAAACCCAAGGAAACCCCGCAAATACCCATGACACTAGCCTAAGCTCCTTAGGGTAGCTAGATATCAACCTATCTAAGGTTTATCTACCAAAAAATTTGGGTATCCTAGGTATCTAGGCTATGTTAGGATACGGGGTATAGGTTTACCTTATTACCTATTCTATCTCATGAATTTACCCTTCTCATTACCACACTCACAACACCACTCACTCTCACATGATACCACACTCTATTAGGCTTCTCTATAGGTTTCCTAATAGGTTTCCTACTAGTTTTAGATATAGGCTTTGCTATAGGATACTAGTATCACTCACTAATACCTCTCAAAACACACACACACATCTCACAAATACACACACACACACATGGGTAAAAAGGACAGATTTTGGGGATCTTGTGGACTGATTTTGTATGGTTGTTGGAGGGTGAATCATGGACTGTTTTGGAATATTGGTGGACTGATTTGAGCTATTGTTGAGGGCCAACAAGAGGGCTGATTTGGGATGAATTAGGACAGCCACAATGGGCTAAAGTGGACTGGTTTTAGTGTGTGAAACACTACCCTATGGACAGCCAACAATGGGACTGAACAGGGCAGCCTAAGTGGGAATCTGGACTGTTTTGGACAGTCCAGATGCTGGGTATTTGGGGACTGCATGGTGGGGAAAGAAGGCTGTTTTGAGGGACTGAAATGGAGGGTTTATTGCTGTGGTTTTGATGGTGGTGTTAAGGCTAAAGTTGGACTGTTAAGTGGTCAAATAGGGCAGCACACATATGGAAATCTGGACAGCATGTAGAGGAGTTTAGGATGAAAAGGAAGGCTGAAATTTGTGGACAGAAATTGGGTTCTCTCCTCCCTCTACTTCTATTCATTCACACACTCACAAAACTCTAATCCCCTCTACTTCTATCTCCCCTCTCAAAACCCCACACACACACACCTGTGGCCTCTCTTGGCCGAACCTGGCTGCTCTCCCCCACTACACAAACACAAAACCACACCACAACCACATATATATATCCCTTATATAAACCATATATATATGCCACTATATATATATATATATATATATATATATATATATATATATATATATATATATATATATATATATATATATATATAAATATATATATATATATATATATATTTTTCTCTAATCCCCTCTACTTCTATCTCCCCTCTCAAAACCCCACACACACACACCTGTGGCCTCTCTTGGCCGAACCTGGCTGCTCTCCCCCACTACACAAACACAAAACCACACCACAACCACATATATATATCCCTTATATAAACCATATATATAAAAAATATATATATATATATATATATATATATATATATATATATATAATATATATATATATATATATATATATATATATATATATATATATATATATATATATATATATATATATATATATATATATATATATATATATATTTTTATATATATATATATATATATATAGAGAGAGAGAGAGAGAGATTACTAGATATGAAACTATATATATACACACACCCCCATGGCCTCTACTGGCCGAAACCTGCTGCCCCCTTATACCACACAAGCCAAACCACAAAATACTCACCAATATATATATATAAGCCATATATATATATATATACATATATATATATATATATATATATATATATATATATATATATATATATATAACCACATATATAATCAAATGGAAAGATGAATATGATACATTAAGATACATGGAGAACTCATTCTAAAACATGTCAAAATCTGGAATATTAATGAGAGCAACACAAAAACAATATTAAAACAATATCCATGTGTCCAAAAGAGGGTTTTTCCTATTTGGACACAATCCTACATGTGGACACCCCTAGAAATATCCAAAGGACACAAAAAATAGTCTCTAATGGAGACTCCACCATGGGAATCATTCCTATTGGGTTCCTAACCAATCTACATGAGAAGAGAAATAGATTTGGAGAAGAAATTACCAAGTTTGGAGAAGAAATCAATGGTGAGCTTTCAAAAGTGGAAGGAGCCTTTGGAGAAGAAGAAGAAAAAGTGGATGAGAATGAAAGGAAAGTGGTTTCTCTCTCCTCCCTACCCCTACACCTAGTGGCCGGCCAAGCAAGCCTATTTCCCCTTTTTGGTAATTACAAGTTTGCCCCTCTAATTGTTCTATTAGTCCTACACAAGGTTGCTTAGGGTTTGGGGGTTAAAAATGTAAATATAGTGTTCTAATTAGCTCTAACCTAATCCATGGAGTCATGATAAATCCCTCTAACTTTTGATGGTAATATTGTGGGTCATGGCTAGCTAGTGTGTGGGCCCGCTAAGGTCAAAACTACCCGTGTCCCCGAAACAAGTCAAAACAAGTCGGAATGAGTAAAAATTCGAACCCGATTCAAATAACCCCAAAATAATACAAATAATAATTAAATAATTCCAAAATAATTTTTAAAGTGGAAAATTACCAAAATATCCCTGTTTGTGAAAACTGGGGGTGACACACTCTGTCCTTGGAAGAGGCATTAGCATCGGGAGATGTTGTGGCAGGTAACATTCTCGTCGCCTCATATCCTGTAGTAGCATTGTTTGATTCGGGAGCATCACACTCATTTATATCTGCACAATTTGCAACACGGCTAGGAATGGAATTCGAGGCATTGCAAGGGAGGTTAAATATACTCACTGGTAATGGACTCGTAGGAGTTAGTTGAGTTATTCTAGCATGTAGCGTTGTAGTTTGCGAGCATTCCTTACCCGCCCGGTTGATAGAATTTCCTGTTAGAAATTTTGACGTTGTCTTAGGCATGGACTGTAGTGCCCCGCTCCTTGCGGTCCACTATGTAATACCTACGGCTTGTTGACTCAGTCATGAACTGAGTACTTGGTGAAACCTTTGCCGGTATCGATTGATCACGGATGAAATGCAATAAACCTTTCCAATTGATGGATTGGCTTCTATTGAAATGAATCCAAGAGTTTTGCTGAATATTTTCTCTTCGCTGCTTGGTTTTGATGAATGCGTTTTCATGTTGGTTTTCGATGATTGGTTTTCATTGTTCGCTTTCATCGCATTTCGCATTCATTCCGAATCTTGAGAGAAAGAGACGAAGTATGCTAATCAACTGTTGGTGCCATTGTAGGCCGCGTGAATTGTTCGTGAACGGCGCGTGAAGTCCCTCCTTCTCTCAACTAAGATTCATCTCGGTGAGTTGCTTCAACCGAACAGACATTGATCTGTACGCCTAAGAAAATGATCTCTAGTCTACTCTGTTGCCTTGTCCCAATGATCAACGATACCACATCCACAAAAGATAAGAGAAGATAATTGAATAGAATCAAATGCAAGAATATGTGTTGCTACTCTATCTGCTCGATAAGAATGATCATCTGCTTGTCATCAGTATGCTTGAAAATGTAGACATGTACAGACGAACTTGTACGTGTTGAGAAGAACCTGAAGGCACGAATCAAACGTGTCGTATATCTGTGCATAAGTCCAAGTGTGTCTCATCTGATAGAACGGCTAGAGCATGCATTTGGTCTCGGACAACTTGTATACAAGGAATTATTTGTCTCTCGGGTGGTATCTGGGGGCACCTGGAACCGCTCGGCCTAGGAGAGATTATGAGCACACTGGGTGCAAGGACCCATGTTAAAAGTGTAGCCGATATCTGAGTCCTTAGCGACGAGCTGAACCAAAGAGTCACAGCGGCTAATCATGGGGAAAACCCATGGACCAACATGTGGAATAGTCCACCTGCATGACCCGAATGACAACTTCAATATCTGCAAGATCGAATCATGAATTACTCATTATGCAAATTGTGCTAACGTGGTTTTGTGCAGGGATGACTGCCGGCGAGGGTAAGTTGCTTATGATATATTCTACTGTCATGTTCTTATGAATTGTTAAAAAGAACCTAGACAAGTAGAAAGATCACTAGTAAATGTTAGCTCAACATATTGATTTAGTGCAGAGATTTGCGAGTTCGGCCAAAAGCCGCTCGCCAGCACATGATGTGTGCTGACCCACGTTGTGGGCTTCCTTTTCAGAAAGAAGAAGGAGACAGAGGGATTTCAAGTGAGGCACCGAAGCTCGTCTAGCCCAGTAGAGCTCGTGGATCGCGTCGAAGTTTACTTTCATTTCAAGTCAAGTTCAATTTTCTTTTCCTTCTGAAGGTGTCTTTCAATTCCAGCTTGTAATAAAGGGATATCATGTATGGGCATTGTGGCTAATTTCAAAAGAGTATTTCAAAGAGAATCTTTTAGCCAAATTATAAGGCAAATTTGAGTTGCAAAGCTTTGTACTTGTATTCCAATCAAGCTATGAATAAAATAAGTATTTTCATTTCAAATCTCTGTGTCCAACATTTGGTTTTCTGCAATGGGTGTGTGCGTGTGTTTTGCTTGACAAATGGGTGCGTGCGTGTGTTTTTGCTTGACTAGTTATTTTTGTGCAGGTACATGGCCTTGTGCAAGCGCAACTTAGGCTTGCACGGCATCACGCCTTAGCGAGGACGATCGATCCCGCAGGGATCTAAGCAAGATGGACGACCCTAGCGGGATCGGGGCGTGACATGGACTGGCTGAAAGACAGTCATACAACAATATATTGTCGTAGAGGGAGTGTATCTTTTGATATTCCAGGCATGAAGAGATTCACCTTAGTCAGAACAGTGGCAACTCACCAAGAGCAAGGGGTAGTAACGGCAATGGAAGAGGTTCAGGTTCCGAAGGTAGTTGAAGAGTTTCTAGACGTATTTCCTGAAGAACTTTCAGGTCTACCACCGGTTAGGGATATTGAGTTCAGTATAGAATTGGCACCTGGAACTAAACCGATATCAGATCGAGTTTACAGAATGGTGGATTCAGAGCATGTAAACCCCCTAAAAAAATTTCTACTTTTATTTATCTTTATTAAATAGAATAATTAGGAATTTTTTATTTTGTTAGATGTAGTAAAATTATTTTAGCCTTATAAAGTGAGTAGTAAGTTTATCCTATTTTTTTTTTGATATTATGTGCGGGTTATTGTATACAAAATATTATAGGTTACAAATATCCTAGAAACTATTATGTTCTTTTTTTTTAAATTTCGAAAATATATTTCTTAGGAGCTTATTAATTATTTAAATGATTTACGGTATTTTAGAAATAGTGGTAGTATATATATATATATTTATTTGACTTTCATTTTTATTACCTTTTTATATATTGATAATTTATTAAGTGTTTTAAAAACTTGTTCAGATTTTATGAGTTTTAATAGGAATTTTATTTGAGTGATTCTGAAAGTATATAGGCGTGTATATAAGTATATATATTACATACATACATATTTATAATAGAGAATAGATATATATATACATATATATATATAAAGATATATATAGTGGATCCTATATATATTAAGTATATATTGGAGTGTATATATATTACTGTATTGTTATGAGAAAAAAAAAAGAATATTACTGAACAGCTGCTGTGCTGCGCCCCCCCCTCCCCCCCCCCCAAACCGAGAAAACCCAAAGGAACCGCTCTGCTGCTTCTTTGTATTGAGGGAAAAAAAACAACACTTATTGAGTTTCTCGCGAGAAATTCAATTGAATTTCTCGCGAGAACACTTCTTCAATTAAACCCGCTAAGAAGGCTCTGTACAGAGCGGAACACCCACCCCCAAACCCGACGGGAATAGTTTGATTTTTGAACCGAATTCCCTCCCAATTAGATCACCTCAAATCTCCATTTAAATCTCTATAAATCTAGATAAAATCCAACTTCAAATCGAGTTAAAATCGTTCATATCAGATTTGAAATTTGGATTTAATATCCGCTGAACCCTTCGACCTTCTTTGTTTCTCCGCTCCTACACACGAAGTCGAAATCGAAAATTTCAATAAGGAACTGGTCGCCTGCCTCCCTGCGCCCCTCCCCGGACGTCTGCACGGTGGTGGCATCCGCCGCACGGCCTGGGAGACGCCCAAACCCGACGGGAAGACAGGGATACCCAATTCCAGAAAATCCCGACCCACTACTCAGGTACCAAAATTCCCGATCACCTAATTCTCTATTTTCTCGATCGTTTTCGAAATCGTAAAATGTTATGGAAAGCATAGATAACCCCGATCAACCCTGTTCAAGTAGAACTAATCATAATGGATTGGATCGACCAGAAACACGATGCAAAGTCGAGCAAAAACCCGCCAAAAACAGAGCAGTAAGGCTGCCCAATCACCCTACTTGGAATACAGATTCTGATCTGGTCTTTAAGGATTTTTTCCAAACTAATTGAATGCAGTTAAACACAACCTATAGGCCTGTAAATTCCTTTTTGTAGATTCTGTTTTCATCAATTATGTGCCAGGTTATTGGATTTTAAAAACTAAGGAAAAACTGGTTTTCAAACTTTAAAATTTAACAAAAATCAACCGATACGGCATGCGCCCCGACAAACCGAACGACGTTGTCGTGCACTATACGCATCAAAAGGCGCGTATGGATGTTACCGATGTGTGGGAACTGACGGGACTCAATTTCTTGAGTGTGCGCGACGAAATCAGTGCGTATCCGTCGAGATACCCCCGTATCGACATTTTGTAAACTTGACCATAACTTCGTGCACGTTCGTCGGATCGACACGAAACTTGTGCCATCAAGACCGTATTGATTTTTCGGTCCTGTATGCCAAGTTTGGTCCAATTCTGAGAAGGTTGATCGGAACGCCAAAATTGGCGGGCCTGCGACCCGCTCTAACGGGCGAATTTGTGCACAGCCCACCGGAATCCAACTTTGGACATACGGTTGGGTTTGTCTCCTCAAACCGGTTCCGTAGACATGTAGTTTGACGACTTTAGAGACCGTAGGTTCTGGCACACGTTTCGGTGCAAAATGGGTCCAACGGCGGACATCGTTTTGACCCGAAATTACAATTTTGCCCCTGTTCCAGAATTTGGCTTTTGGACAGGCATTTCCTAGGTATTTCTTTTATGCCAAATCTGTTCGTAATATTTATTTCAGCATCCGAGGTCGTTCGTAGAAGTTGTCTTGCGTTGCTTCCATATTTTGACGATTTGAGTCATCATGCATCTCCATTTTGCACATTATCTCCAGGCAAGATACCTTGCCACCAGCTGTTTAATTATTTTAGCTCATATTTCATGCATTACTTATTTTCTTTATGTAAAAATAAACTGTGATACATGGCATAACTGTTAGAACTTACTGTTCATTTATTTCCTGCTATGTATTATTTTTTACATTAAACCTAGATTTAAGGGACCACCTTTGTGTGTTGCATTCATGGCCTTGACACGTTGTACCACGAAGTTGTGTGTTACATGTAGAACACGGACATGCGTGACTGGCTAGCCACCGGTGTGTATAAGTCGTGCGATAGGAATAACCGCTAATAGAAGGTTGCATGCTTAGTTTGACTTAGCGGTTATAGAGGTTACTGTTGTGGATACAACAGAGTAGACATTGGGCGGGGAGGACAATTCCTTAGCGTATGGGCTTCGATGCACTTTCTCCTTTGTAACCCGTGAGCTCCGCCGGAGACGCGGGTCCCATGATTACTGACGGCCACTGACGATTCTGCGGAACGTCATGCTCTTACTGATGGGGCCTCTGGTGCCCAAGAGGGGACTATGCCGATCCTATTCAGCCAGGGCCCATGCGTAGGAAGGGTTGTTCTTAACTACATATCACATAGAACGGTAGGCTACCTTTATCCGTTAGGTACGAGTACTTTTTGGTTTGGGTACTTGTATCTGACCATGACTTGGAACAATAACTTGTCGTAGATTAGTTCGTCACATCTTGTCCTTGTTTGGTTGTAGGTGTGACTTACTACTTCGATGAGAAGGTATTGAACCTTGTTGGGGTCCGGATACTATATTGGATTTATAGCATGGGAAGATACGTTACCGTGAATTAGTTTACCGTCTCCTGTCCTTGTTTGGTTGGGGAGATGGTACGCTCGTTCAGTAGGTGCGTATTAGACCATGTTATAATTCGATTTACTTATTTATTTGAGCAGTATTTATTCAGTTTATGTGACATGTTCTTTTTGTATCTTGTTACGTCCCTCTGAGGACCTGGTGATATCTCCAGGTATAGGTGTGCAGGACTTTTCGCAGGAGTATGGTTCCGCTATAGACTCATCCTTCACGTTCGAGCGGGTTGTACCTTCTGATCACAGCTGTCCCTATTGGGTCGAGGAGCCACTTTAGTCATCATTTCTTATTTTATTTATCTTAGAGGTTGGACTTTATTTCCTTTCAGTTCATTCTAGTGCCGGTAGTGGATTTGTCTCCGCCCGGCCAACAGCTATATTTTGACATTTACTTTGATTCATGAGATACCATTTTCTTATTATTCTGTGGATGAGATTTAGCTTTTACCTGTGACTGTCTGTTCTTATTATTCACAATACAGCTTATGTGTATATTCGAGATTTCCATATATTGGAGTATATCTCGTATATATGCAGCTGGCATGCTACGTTCCTAGTCCTACGTATTTTAGGACTGGGGCGTTACAAGTTTTTGTGGTGGCCCATGCAGGTCCAGATAAATTGTTTGGTTACTTTGTCGTACCAAGCAAGCCTGCGTATAGGATTAGAAATTTAGGATCTAATCCAAATATATGACATTCTATCTCGCCTTCGTTTTGAACTCCCAAATGTCTAACTTGATTGCTTCTTGCTTGAATTATTCCTCCATAAACCCGTATCCCACTATCGTGTGTACTAGGTCGTCATGTTCCACCATTCAGTCACACTACTAGTTCAACTTCTATAAGTTGGGTAGGAAGCCGCACAACCTAACTTTCTTGACTTTAACCAAGGCCTTAGACAAGAAGACAATAGGACGACTGCAGAGGCACGAATACCGAACACGACTTAGATTCTTAAGTAGCTTAAGCTATTTATATTATCTTTCATCATTATCTTGCGTATTTGTAATTGAACTACCTTGACTAATGTTGCTATTATAGCCTAGTTTTACGAGCTTATTCTCTCATCGAGCTTGTTCAGGACATATGTTTTATTGTGGGCGCCCACTGATACATTGTCTTATCAGAACCTGTGTATTGTGGTCTGATCAACCATAGTACAATTGGTTCGCCTTTCGTACGATTTTATGTGGATTGAGATATGGTTAGCTTAACATATTTGCCCTCTAGGATCTTATCCACGGATTGTTGACATTTTGAATTCTTTATTTAACTCTCTTTCAATTGCTTGACTCAAAACTTATCTGAATCTATCCTAACATTGCCTTTATCTTTATGCCAGTAATATGACTCTACACAGCGGACCCACTTCTACCCTAGCCATCACATCTGGTGATGCAACTTCCCAGGAAGAACAGGTTTCCCCAACGACCCCGGTGACTCCGTATCAGCTAGAGCCACAGCAGAATACCACGAACCCATCAACGGTGCAGCAGGAAGCCCAAGTGCCCCCAGTCAGCCAGGTTGAGCAAACCACTGTAGTACCCCCAGGAGAGACTACACCATCACCTTTTCCTCAGAAGTTTTCACCACAGCCCGGACCCCAACTGCCTCCACTTCCGATTGATGCGGACCCGACCACCCAGTTTATGTATGCTATGCTACAATCTCAGTGGCAACAAATGGAACTGATGAGGCAAAGCATGATGACCTACTTCACTAGATCTCCACCACCAGTCCCGGTACCAGATGCAACTCCAGTTCTACAACCATATCTGGGCTCCATTGCAGACTTCATCGACATGGGCCCTAAGAAATTTAAGGGTACCGAGGGTCCCTTAGAAGTTTTTGCATGGCTTATCAGCACAGAGAAATACTTGAAGGCATCCCAGTTGCCAGCACATGATTGGATGACAGCAGTCGACTTACTCTTAGAAGATAATGCTCACCACTGGTGGAAGGCTGAAGAGAGGCGACTGGGCATAGGAATCACATAGAAGCAGTTCTATGACCTATTTTATGAGAGGTTTTTCTCCATCCACGTTCGAGACACTCTCTATAACCAGTTCCTTCATCTGAGGCAAGGGAACATGTCGGTAGATGAGTACGATGCAGAGTTCAGCCGTTTAAGTAGATTTGGTGAGACATTAATCCCGACAGAACTGGAGAAGGCAAGGAGATTCCACCAGGGGCTCGCACCAGAACTTAAGACTTTTACCACCGCACAGTCTCGAGTCTCTCATGCAGCTGTCTTGGTGGAAGCACGTACCCAGGAGCTTCTTCACAAGGAACAGCATGCACAAAGGTGCCCCACACCGGTAGCTGCACCAGTTAGGGCGACTCAAGGTGGACCAACCAGGAGGCCAATAGGGCAGTACCAGCAGAGGCCCACACCCTATCAGAAGCCCACCTGCAACTACTACGGGAAGAAGGGCCACATTCAAGATGGATGTCGGATTCGTCTCGGCTTATGCTTGAGGTGCGGATCGGAACATCACAGGATTATCGATTGCCCTGAGCCGTCGAGGCAAGGGCAAGCATTTACCATGGCTGTGATAAACCCCCATCCTGAGATTAGAGATCTGGCAGGTATTATCCTACTTATACCCTTAATCTTTATTTAGTCATGGCTTAGCATTGAGCAATACATTCAGTAACTTAGGCAACATGCATGAGCACTATCTTTGGTACCATTAGAAATATCATGACTATCTCCACCCTCATTACAAAGACCAAGTTACGAAAAGACTACCTGCTCTTCCTTCATATTCAGCCGCACTATATTCTTCCATTAGGGTTTGATTGACATATTTTATAATTAAGTTTTATTTTAATTTCGAGGACGAAATTTTTATAAGTTGGGTAGGATGTAAACCCCCTAAAAAAATTTCTACTTTTATTTATCTTTATTAAATAGAATAATTAGGAATTTTTTATTTTGTCAGATGTAGTAAAATTATTTTAGCCTTATAAAGTGAGTAGTAAGTTTATCCTTTTTTTTTATATTATGTGTGGGTTATTGTATACAAAATATTATAGGTTACAAATATCCTAGAAACTATTATGTTCTTTTTTTTAAAATTTCGAAAATATATTTCTTAGGAGCTTATTAATTATTTAAATGAATTACGGTATTTTAGAAATAGTGGTAGTATATATATATATTTATTTGACTTTCATTTTTATTACCTTTTTATATATTGATAATTTATTAAGTGTTTTAGAAAGTTGTTCAGATTTTATGAGTTTTAATAGGAATTTTATTTGAGTGATTCTGAAAGTATATAGGCGTGTATATAAGTATATATATTACATACATACATATTTATAATAGAGAATAGATATATAAAATATATATATATATATATATATATATATATATATATATATTTTATATATATATATATATATATATATATATATATATATATATATACATATATATATATATATATATATATATATATATATATAAAGATATATGTAGTGGATCCTATATATATTAAGTATATATTGGAGTGTATATATATTACTGTATTGTTATGAGAAAAAAAAAAAGAATATTACTGAACAGCTGCTGTGCTGCGCCCCCCCCCCCCCCCCCCCAAAACCGAGAAAACCCAAAGGAACTGCCTAGCTGCTTCTTTGTATTGAGGAAAAAAAAACACTCATTGAGTTTCTCGCGAGAAATTCAATTGAATTTCTCGCGAGAACACTTCTTCAATTAAACCCGCTAAGAAGGCTCTGTACAGAGCGGAACACCCACCCCCAAACCCGACGGGAATAGTTTGATTTTTGAACCGAATTCCCTCCCAATTAGATCACCTCAATTCTCCATTTAAATCTCTATAAATCTAGATAGAATCCAACTTCAAATCGAATTAAAATCGTTCATATCAGATTTGAAATTTGGATTTAATATCCGCCGAACCCTTCGACCTTCTTTGCTTCTCCGCTCCTACACACAAAGTCAAAATCAAAAATTTCAACTAGGAACTGGTCGCCTGCCTCCCTGCGCCCCTCCCTGGACGTCTGCACGGTGGTGGCATCCGCCGCACGGCCTGGGAGAAGCCCAAACCCGACGGGAAGACAGGGATACCCAATTCCAGAAAATCTCGACCCACTACTCAGGTACCAAAATTCTCGATCACCTAATTCTCTATTTTCTCGATCATTTTCGAAATCGTAAAATGTTATGGAAAGCATAGATAACCCCGATCAACCCTGTTCAAGTAGAACTAATCATAATGGATTGGATCGATCAGAAACACGACGCAAAGTCGAGCAAAAACCCGCCAAAAACAGAGCAGTAAGGCTGCCCAATCACCCTACTTGGAAGACAGATTCTGATCTGGTCTTTAAGTATTTTTCCAAACTAATTGAATACAGTTAAACACAACCTATAGGCCTGTAAATTCCTTTTTGTAGATTATGTTTTCATCAATTATGTGCCAGGTTATTGGATTTTAAAAACTAAGGAAAAACTGGTTTTCAAACTTTAAAATTTAACAAAAATCAACCGATACGGCATGCGCCCCGACAAACCGGACGACGTTGTCGTGCACTATATGCATCGAAAGGCGCGTATGAATGTTACCGACGTGTGGGAACTGACGGGACTCGATTTCGTTGAGTGTGTGCGACGAAATCAGTGCGTATCCGTCGAGATACCCCCGTATCGACATTTTGCAAACTTGACCATAACTTCGTGCACGTTCGTCGGATCGACGTGAAACTTGCGCCATCAGGACCGTATCGATTTTTCGGTCCTGTATGCCAAGTTTGGTCCGATTCTGAGAAGGTTGATCGGAACGCCAAAATTGGCGGGCCCGTGACCGCTCTAACGGACAAATTTGTGCACAGCCCACCGGAATCCAACTTTGGACATACGGTTGGGTTCATCTCCTCAAACCGATTCTGTAGACATGTAGTTTGATGACTTTAGAGACCGTAGGTTCTGGCACGCGTTTCGGTGCAAAACGGGTCCAACGGCGGACATCGTTTTGACCCGAAATTACGATTTTGCCCCTGTTCCAGAATTTAGCTTTTGGACAGGCGTTTCCTAGGTATTTCTTTTATGCCAAATTTGTTTGTGATGTTTATTTCATCATCCGAGGTCGTTCGTAGAAGTTGGCTTGCGTTGCTTCCATATTTTGACGATTTGAGTCATCAGGCATCTTCATTTTGCACATTACCTCCAGGCAAGATACCTTGCCACCAGCTGTTTAATTATTTTAGCTCATATTTCATGCATTACTTATTTTCTTTATGCAAAAATAAACTGTGATACATGGCATAACTGTTAGAACTTACTGTTCATTTATTTCCTGCTATGTATTATTTTTTACATTAAACCTAGATTTAAGGGACCACCTTTGTGTGTTGCATTCATGGCCTTGACATGTTGTACCACGAAGTTGTGTGTCACATGTAGAACACGGACATGCGTGACTGGCTGGCCACCGGTGCGTATAAGCCGTGCGATAGGAATAACCTCTAATAGAAGGTTGCATGCTTAGTTTGACTTAGCGGTTATAGAGGTTACTGTTGTGGATACAACAAAGTAGGCATTGGGCGGGGAGGACAATTCCTTAGCGTATGGGCTTCGATGCACTTTCTCCTTTGTAACCCGTGAGCTCCGCCGGAGACGCGGGTCAGATTACCCATGATTATTGACGGCCACTGACGATTTTGCGGAACGTCATGCTCTTACTGATGGGGCCTCTGGTGACCAAGAGGGGACTATGCCGATCCTATTCAGCCAGGTCCCATGCGTAGGAAGGGTTGTTCTTAACTACATATCACATAGAACGGTAGGCTACCTTTATCCGTTAGGTACGAGTACTTTTGGTTTGGGTACTTGTATCTGACCGTGACTTGGAACAATAACTTATCGCGGATTAGTTCGTCACATCTTGTCCTTGTTTGGTTGTAGGTATGACTTACTACTTCGATGAGAAGGTATTGAACCTTGTTGGGGTCCGGATACCATATTGGATTCATAGCATGGGAAGATACGTTCCCGTGAATTAGTTTACCGTCTCCTGTCCTTGTTTGGTTGGGGAGATGGTACGCTCGTTCAGTAGGTGCGTATTGGACCATGTTATAATTCGATTTACTTATTTATTTGAGCAGTATTTATTCAGTTTATGTGGCATGTTCTTTTTGTATCTTGTTACGTCCCTCTGAGGACCTGGTGATCTCTCCAGGTATAGGTGTGCAGGACTTTTCGCAGGAGTATGGTTCCGCTATAGACTCATCCTTCACGTTCGAGCGGGTTATACCTTCTGATCACAGTTGTCCCTATTAGGTCGAGGAGCCACTTTAGTCATCATTTCTTATTTTATTTATCTTAGAGGTTGGACTCTATTTCCTTTCAGTTCATTCTAGTGCCGGTAGTGGATTTGTCTCCGCCCGGCCAACAGCTATATTTTGACATTTACTTTGATTCATGAGATACCATTTTCTTATTATTTTGTGGATGAGATTTAGCTTTTACCTGTGACTGTCTGTTCTTATTATTCACAATACAGTTTATGTGTATATTCGAAATTTCCATATATTGGAGTATATCTCGTATATATGCAGCTGGCATGCTACGTTCCTAGTCCTACGTATTTTGGGACTGGGGCGTTACAGAGCAGGCTAAGGTATATCAGCATATAGAGGAACTGAAGGAGAAAAAATTCATCCAAGCTAGCATATCACCATGGGCAGCACCAGTGGTACTTGTGGAGAAGAAGGATGGGTCATCCAGATTGTGCATCGATTACAAGAAGCTTAATGCTGGCAACAGTAAAGAACAAGTACCCACTACCCAGGATCGACGACTTGTTTGATCAGTTGAGCAGAGCTAGAGTTTTCTCCAAGATAGATCTTCGTTCAGGGTATCACCAAGTGAGGGTTCGGAAGGAGGATATTCCCAAGGCAGCATTCAGGTCGAAGTATGGGCATTATGAATTCTTGGTAATGCCGTTTGGTTTGACCAATGCTCCAGCAATATTTATGGATTTGATGAACCGTATCTTTATGTCGTACTTAGATCAGTTTGTCGTTGTGTTTCTTGACGACATTCTAGTATACTCTGCTAGTAAAGAGGAGCATAAAGACCACCTCAGGAAAGTGTTACAGGTTCTGAGAGAGAACCAGTTGTATGCCAAGCTCAGCAAGTGTGAGTTCTGGATGGATCACATTTTATTCTTGGGTCACATCATATCAGGAACTGGAGTAGCAGTGGATCCCAAGAAGGTAGAAGCAGTAGAGAGTTGGCCAGTACCCAAGACTGTAGCAGATGTGCGGAGTTTTTTGGTATTTACAGGATATTACAGGAGATTCGTAGCAGACTTTGTAAGACTTTCAGCACCTATGACCCGCTTGACACGAAAGGATGTACCATTCGTCTGGTCGGCAGAATGTTAGGCATCATTTGAGAACTTGAAGTAGAAGTTGATATCAGCGCCTATTCTTACATTGGCAGTTGGACCCGCAGGTTTTACCATTTATTGTGATGCGTCAGAAAGAGGACTTGGATGTGTCCTTATGCAACATGGGAAGGTGATATCATATGCATCTAGGCAACTTCGAGACCACGAGAAGAATTACCTAACTGATGATTTGGAGTTGGCGGCAGTAGTATTTGCTTTGAAGCTATGGAGGCATTACTTATATGGTGATCGAGTGGACATGTACACGGACCACAAAAGTCTGAAGTACATCTTTACTCAGAAGAAAATGAGCATGAGACAGAGAAGATGGTTGGAGTTGATCAAGGATTACGACGTGGAGCTTCAGTATCATCCAGGCAAGGCTAATGTGGTAGCAGACGCTTTTAGCAGGAGAGGCGGCGCATTTATGTTAACAACACAAAAGCATATCTTAGAAGACCTTCAGGAGATGGGCATCGAGGTTATACTTCCTAGTGATGTAGGGGTTCTAACAAGTTTACAAGTTCAATCCGACTTGGTAGACAGGATCAAGGCAGCTCAGGCACAGGACCCAAGGATTCAGAAGCTTAGGGCAGAATGTGAGTCAGGACTCAGAAAGGAGATGAGAATTCATGAAGATGGTACACTTAGGTTTGGTCGTGTCTATGTGTGTCTAGTGGAGATATCAGACAGGAGGTTATGGCAGAAGCTCACAGTTCTCAGTATTCTATACACCCTGGAGGGACCAAGATGTACTAAGATATCAAGCAGCACTTCTGGTGGAACGGGATGAAGAGGGAGATAGCTAGATTTATTTTTTGTTGCTTGGTATGTCAACAAGTGAAGGCAGAACAGCAGAGGCCAGCTGGGTTATTGCAACCGCTTCCTATTCCGGAATGGAAATAGGAACATATTACAATGGACTTTGTGACCGGTTAACCGAGATCACCAAGTGGTAAAGATGCTATTTGGGTGGTAGTATATCGGCTTACAAAGGTGGCACACTTTCTTCCTTTCAGAGTAGGGAAATCTACAAAAAAGTTGGCAGAGCTGTATATGCAGCAGATAGTCAGGTAGCATGGAGTCCCTGTCAGTATTATGTCAGACAGAGATACCCGCTTTATATCATATTTCTGGAAGAGCTTACATCATAGTCTGGGTACCAAGTTAAGATTTAGCACAGCTTACCATCCACAGACGAACGGGCAATCAAAAAGAACAATTCAGACTTTAGAAGATATGTTACAAGCTTGCACCTTAGATTTTGGATAGTCTTGGGAGGGCCACCTGCACTTAGTCGAGTTCTCATACAACAACAGTTATCAAGCCAGTATCCAGATGGCGCCATTTGAAGCACTATATGGTAAGAAGTGTAGGTCGCCACTAGCATGGGATAATATCGGGGAGAGGAAGATGCTAAGCCCAGAAATGATTGTCCAGACAGTTGAAGTGGTTAAGGGAATTAGAGAGCGACTTCGAGTTGTACAAGATCGGCATCGTCATTGGGCGGACCAGCATCGTAGGCTGCTAGAGTTTTCTGTTGGGGACCATGTGTTCTTGCGGATCTCACCTACCCGTGGGGTCATTAGATTTGGCGTTCGTGGAAAATTGAGTCCAAGATACGTGGGCCCATTTGCTATCCTTGATAGGATAGGCGATATTGCTTATCGTTTATCCCTTCCACCTTCGTTACGAAAGGTGCATGACGTGTTTTATGTATCTCAGTTGCGAGGGTATGTATCGGACCCAAGCCATATCCTTGATCATTCTGAGCTGGTTGTTGGTACTAACCTGTCTTACGAGGAACAGCCTGTGTCTATTTTGGACCGAACAGAGAAAATACTCAAGAACCGAACAATTAGCCTTGTCCGGGTTGCTTGGGGTCATCACTCTTTAGGGGAGTCAACGTGAAAATGTGAGGATGACATCCGATCACGGTATCCGCACCTGTTTGACTCACAAGGTATATCGCTTTCTGTATACCTTGATTGTCTTAACTCCTCATGCTTGTCACCTTATGAGTAGAATTGCTTGGTGTCGTCGTTAGTTAAACATAGATATGTTACTTGCTATTGGCATTGTAGAATGATTGCTTACTCAAATTGCTTATACTTAGATTAGTTTAGCTCTGATATTTCTATCCTGCTTAGATTTAAAATTCTGAGGACAGAATTTTTCTAAGGAGGGTAGAGATGTCACTTCCCGTTCCCAGAATACATATTTTAAATACATGTACTGCTGGAATATATTTATTTAATATTTATCATGTATTGTTCTGTATTTAAATTCCTTTAATTTCTCGCTAATTATCTTTCTGTATTTTACTTTCTGCTTTGCTTTTGGGTTCGGCCCAAGTTTGGTTATTTTTTGGCCTTGGATGGTTCAATATGAACCCAACTCCCCACCTACCACCACTCCTTCATTTAAAGCCCCATTCCCTTTCTCTCTCTTCATTACTTCACCATTACTCTTCTTCTTCTTCATAAACTCTCCCCCACCTACCCAGCCGCATAGGCAAGTGCCAACTTGCTTCTTGATGGATCTCTATTTTCGTTGTTCCATTATCTTCCTCTCAAGATTCTTAGATACTTTAGTACTTAGCAATTTCAATTTCCATGGCTCATTTAATGTAGATCTAAGTTTAATATATTTTTGAATTTCTTAGGTTTTTGATCTAGTAACTTTGTTATTCTTCAAGTTTTGAAGGTTCCATATTGTAGAGAATTTCGTTCTACCCTATTTTGACCTATGGAAGTCCAGATTTGGGCTTGGAATGAAGGATTTAGAGAGCTTGGAAGCAATGGCTTCCATGGTTCTGTCCTCAAAAAAATCGGAGGACAAGAACAGTTCTAGCCGCATGAAGATTTTTGGCCGCATGAGATCCTGGTAGTATGATAGTACTTGACCGCATGAGTTTTCATGCGGCAAGCCTTCTCGGCCGTATAAGCGCTGTCATTTTCAGCCGCATAAGGATCAGTCCTCGAGCCGTATAAAGTCTTCTAGCCGCATGAACAATTTTGCGCCGCATAAACTTTTGGGCCGCATGAACATTACTTTTACAGCCGCGTAAACTTTACTTTCCTCAGCCGCATATGCACGTTTCTCCTCAGCCGCATGCGCTCATTCTCTTCGAGCCGTATGAGCTCGCATCTTCTTGACCGAATGGAATTTCATGCAGCAAGACTTTCAGCCGCATGAGCTCGCTTGAACTATTGTCGCATAGATCTCGACAATTCTGGCCGCATGAGACCGGAGCCGCATAGACTTACACCCTTTCATCCGCATAAGGCTTGTGACTCTGAGCCGCATAGCGCTGATTATCCCAGCCGCATGGACTTAGTTCACCCGCAGCCGCAAAAGCGCATGCTATCCTAGCCGCATAAGATTTCGCTGTTCCCGCCGCATGGGTAGTTTCCAGCCGCATAAGGACAAGTTCCTTCGGCTGCATAAGACCTAATGTTTCTCAGCCGCATGAGGACTTGACCCTTGTTATTTTTTAGCCGCATATGCATGTTTTATTCAGCCGCATGAACTCTAGCCCATAATACCTTGGGCTGATTCTTGTCCTGAATTGACATTGATTGTTATCTTGGCATTAATTAACATTGATTGTGACCTTGACTAATAATTGATCATGCATTCCTAGTTGGAATTAAGAGACTGGCTAGTCGTCTTATTGAATCGAATGAATGAGACACGTTCATATTTATTATGGACTATTGTAATTGATTTGGCCGATCCCGAATATTGGCATACAGGCACATATGCAGGCTTCAATTTATTTATTTATTTCACAAAAACAGCATGTGTACTTTATGGTCAAGGCATGATTATTCTGTGGTTAGTTTTAATTGTTGTATTATGCTATGTAAGACCTACAACCTAACCGCACGGGTATCGTTGTAGAGTGGGGCATATCGTACTTTGTATGGAAGTACTTTTTCTGAATGACCATGATCCACGGCATGGGATTCACTCAACGTAGAGACTATTAAGTTAAATAAAATAATGATTGCATGGAGAGAATGGATTCCCGAGTTCTTACATGGCAGCCCTCTTTGGGACTATTAGTGTCCGACAGGCCGGCTGGTTCCCACAGATACTGCAAATCTGCCACACGGGCAGGAAGCGGTATCTGCTTATATTATTTATTGTATATTTTGATGACGGACGTCCCGCTGGGACTCGTCAAATTCATGATTGGCGCAATTGATTGATTGGATAGACTAGCCTTGCTTGCACATAGTAAGAACTGAGGAATCCTTATTGCATAATTCCAGGATAACTTGGAACTCACCGTAGCAAGCCGTAATAGTTGCATGGCCGTTTAAGTTGACTTTTTTGTGTACTGTACCTACTCTGTTAACTAACTGAGATGATCAGAATGTCAGGATATAACGGGCCAACTTCTGTCCTTGTTTGGTTGGGAAGTTGGTTCGAAGTGTCGTGATGTTATGTGAATTCCAGTAGCAAGCAGAGATCTATATATCATATTCTCTTATTACTGGTTCGAATTTCTCATATCGTGCTTCCTTGCGATACTTGCTATTAGAGGCCTAACCTCTCTGGTTTTGCATGACCAGATTTAGAGCCGGTTCCCGAGGACTCAGCTTACTTCCACCTCCAAGATGGTCAATACTAGAGAAATGATCGCAGGAGGACTCGAGTGGGTTCCTTACTTCCCTGCTCGTTTTGTTACTTACTTTATATTTTGTCGTTTGGCACCGACATGTTAGTCGGATCGTCTTGCACTTACTTTTACATAATTGTAACTAAGTCAGGCTGCAGCTGATAAACAATTGTGTATACCTTGCTTCATCATCTGGCTAGGTTTTGTAAAGCCAGATATCATGAACATTTTGACTGAGCGTTTGGGACGCCTTACTGCTTTATCTTACATGTTCTCTATTACTGTTTTCTTGTTTGAATGATTGAGACAATAGATGTGAAGCGACCATAGCGAGACTTTCATGTAGTATGCACCCCCTCGTCTTTTAGACAGCATTGGTCGTATTATACGGTATTCCTCTACCCGTAATACGTAGCTGGCTGAGCCATTCCCCCGCTCTCCAGTATTCTGGTTCTGGGGCGTGCCAACTGCCAATACTGCGGTGTAGGCTAGACGTACCCACTTCTCGTACCCCTACAGTGGGTGCGGGTTGTGACACCCTCAAAGCCAACTCGCTCTAGGACATTCCTTTGTTATTTCCTCCGGAGAAGACATCCACGTTCAAATCTCCTATAAGTTGTCCTCTACGCCCTTACAAAGTCCTATCTTATCAAATCCATATAACCTCTGAGTAGAGATAGACTTTAAAAGAAAGTTTACCATGTCCAAACTACCTCTGAGTAAACATTCCTATTTAATAACCTGCGTGTTACTATATCCCTATGAGAATAAGCGGTCATGTCCATCTTACCTCGGAATTGCTTATTAAAACATCCCTACGGAGTATTATCTTATCATGTCCGTACCACCTCTAAGTAAGATACTTTTTATTTCACAACTCTTGTTTTGCCACGTACATACGACCTCTGGTCAAAACATTCTCACTTACCATCCATAACTAGCCTTGGGTATTCTAAGGATGGTAGGACCACAAAAAGTCTTTCAATGATGTTATATAACCTGTCACGTCCATACTACCTCTGGTATGTTATTCATCACAATCAAAAAAAATCACAGTATCACAGAGAACAAAGTAAACAATGGAAGTAAAGACTTTATTTCTTGTTCAACGCAAAACAGAAACTACAGTAGAAAGCTTCTTGTTCTAAAAAGAAAAAAGTAAAAGATACAAAAGACTACAAGGAAGGATCGGTGCTGAGTTCTTCAATTCGATGACGAAGAAAATCAGTCTTTGCCTGAGCTTTGGCCATCGCCCGACGTTCAACCTCTTGTCGCAGTACCGCTTCGTCTTTGAAGGTAGCAAATTTAGCAGGGATCGTGTCCAATTCAGCATTTTTGCTCAACAAATGAGCCTTCGTTGAGCCTAGGCCTCTACCTGTTGCCGAAAAGATACAGCATTCTCACCTAGTTGGTGGGCATCAGCTTCCAATAAAGCTTATTTCTCCTGAAGCTTCTGGATCTCCTCTCGAACAGCATCCAGACGCTTTATTGTGACCGTCTGAGAAGAAAGATTGATTTCTTCAGCAGAAAGGAGTTCCAACTCCTTCTTGGGGCCTCCTCTACCTTCTGCTCAATAGCCTCTAAATCTGCTATATAAGTCGAGCTAGCCACATCAATCTCGGTTGACAAAATTGATACCTCTTTCGCAACCAAGGAAGAAAGATCATGTAACTACAACTTTTAGAGCTATAAAAGATGACACTCTGATTCTTCCACTGATACTTCAAGAGTGTTTGCTTGCACTTCCTGACCAGCTTGGGCACGCAGCGACATGAGCAGATTTAGGGCTGCAGTTTTGGCAATCACGAATGCCCGATCTCGCTCTAGTACACCTTTTACACCTTGGTTCAGGATGGTGTAGAAGGTCTCGAGGATGAGTTTGGTATACTGATCATCTTCAGCAGCTCAAAGGGGCATCATTGGAGGTGCCATGCTCGGAGCACTCGTCGAAACTCGAGTATGTGCAGCAACCGAAGGAGCCGCCTGTGCAAAATCCAAAGGTTGGGTGGCAGACACCAGACTTGATGATATAGTCCCGAAAGAAAGCGCACTCAACATCTTGGGGTCCCTCGGAGGGACAAAAGCCCCAAAACTTGTTCCGACCAAGGTCGAGTCGGCAGGAAGCTTCGCGGGAGCTAAAGGTGACCTCATTATGGACGGATCACTTACCACGATCTCACCCTCCCTAGAGGGTGGCTCAGTTGCATCAAGAGGTAACGCAGGCTGCTCCCTCGTAATGGGTGCCTTTTTCTAGTCGGTGGTCTTTAACACAATTCTCAAAGAGCTGGTCGGAGGGGTCGTCACTCATTCAGTACGAGAGACGTCCTCCAGCTCCGTCTCCTCAGCAGTTGCACCCTCAACAGATGATAGAAGGGTGCTACCCTTCCCTTCTCCTTCAACTGGAGCCGGAGGCTCAGAAACAGCTTCTTCCTCCACCATCATGATGGCCTGAGAAGCGCGCTCTTCACTAACCGGCTCCTCATCCTCTTGAACATCTACGGCGGCCTTGCCAATCGCCGTAACCGGTTCGACCCTGATTGTTCTTCCTGACATCTTCTCCCCAGAAGGTCTAGGGATTTCTTCTGAATCGAGAGTAGAAGTGGGAACTACTCTACCCTCAACCACGGATCCTTCCACGGGTAGCGATGACCCTATCTATAAACCTGCAAGATTGAGGACGATCAAAAATGTTAACAACCATGAAAGGTCACCTTGCGGTAAAATCAACATTTATTCACCAGAACGACCCGCGTGAAGCAGCTTCTAATGATAGGCATCCATTAAATCCGAGAAATGCCTGGTCGAATAGTCAAATGCAGAGTCATCATCTATCACGGCCTCCACATCTACTAAAGGATTATCCTCGTCAATGATGGATGAATCCGCTAGTGGAAAATCCTCCTCGTAGCTGGATGAGGATGGAGGGCTAGGTGCCCTCTGTTTACGCCTAGATTTTCCTTTGGTCGTCTACAGAACAAGGAAAAAATAAGGTTAACAAAGATAACATTTTTTTGCTGAAATACAAATTTACTTACCGGAGAAGTAACAGCGGAGGAAGATTCTTCCTTCTTCGAAGACGGCCGCTGTTTAGTTGCCGCTACCTTTCTCTTCCTCTTTCTTGGAGGTGACGAACTCATGCCGGCTGAGGCCGGCAGCTTCTGACTGGAGTTACCCGGCTTGTCCGAATAGACGTCCGACTCTAGCTCCATAACCAATTGAGTACCACAGGGCAAGTACATATGTGCCGAGGTAAGGGCATCCACTGAACGTTCGTAACAGGTCCCCCAGAAGAAGACTCTGTTCCCGGTCATGTTCCGGAGGATAGGTATTCGTCGAGCAATAAAACTTAACGATAGAATAGAGAATATACGTCTCTCGTCTCTACGAGGGAGCTACAAACCGAGCTTTTGTGCAGCCTGTATTGTAGTACTGTCCATCCCGTACACCATCAAAAAGTTCTCCTTTGAATCCAAAGGAGGTGTTGGCATTGGTTAACAGCAATTGGCTATAACCAAACTGGCGGGCAAACCGACTTGGCAGGTACGGTTCCAAAAATACTTTATTACGGTTTTGACACACCAGGTGAGATGGCTGTATTGATCTTAGCCAATGAAAGGCTTCTTCGGAAAGGTTGGAGAAGCGAGTTCCGCCATCCACCAACTCATCCCCCTCATTGAATTCTGCATAGGAGGAAGAGATCTTGAAAATCTTGTACCCATCTTCGTACGCCAATGCCTTCCGACACACTGGAACCTCTTTGACCGACCAAGGTTGCTTCCGGTAATGACAAAGGAAAGCATCTTTGGATAGACGGATGCCTCCGTACCTGGATCCATCAAGGAGGGGTAGTGCAGCACGAGCCACCCCTATCAATTAAAATAAGGGAAGTTATGACCGAAGGAATTCACCCTTACCATCATAATTCACTGTCTTATCTACGAAGGATCGCAAACCCCTCTGTAGATTGCAAACCATGGCAGGAAGAAGAGCCAGCTTATGGCCAAATACAAGCCAAACAACCGAAAGTATCAAATTTTGGCTCAATTGCTCAAGTGAGCCCGAGCCACCAGGAACCACGCAATCGCACAGCCATACCATTATATACGCAGCCAACAATGCCTTCGACGACAGCTGGTAGGCATCATGATAAAAGAAGCTGTAGATAGAGGAGGTAGGATCCTTGAACTCGTAAAGTTTCGGGTGCTTCTCCTTTCTTCTTTGCCATCTGCTCCTCGATAGCATCTGGCGTAGAGACGGATCGGATGCCAAATGCATATTTGTTTGACGGGGCCGGTCCTTGCAAAAAGATATGTCGCTTCCAATTAAGAACATGAGGAGTGGATCGTTGACTACAGAAGCATTGGCACATCATATGCTGGCATAACAACTCCCTATAAACTTCTACCATAGCAGCATCCTTATTCTCCAAAGAAGATCCTCATCTGTAGGAGTATAGTCTTATAGGGTTCGGATCCCCATTGTAGCTTCAATATGGCATGCATCTTATGGAGCGCCAAGCCTATTTCTCTACCAGGAAGAAAGAAGTTGCCAATGTATGGGTTATATATTTCAACCAGCGCAAAGAACATAGGCTGGTTCACCTCAATCCTATACTGGGTAGCCCTGATAGCATAATAAAGATTGAGCTTCTTCGGCGAAACTTTATATTCGGTAAGGACCCATGCAGTTAGGTCATAACCATTCACGATTATTGTAAACCCTTGAACCAATTAGTAGTAAAATATTTTTTTTAATGTATTAAATGCCTTTTAGAATAGTATGCAATACTCACCCAAACTATTAAAAGGAATATTGTTCTTTTGCAAAACTAATTCCTTAAAGGACCTTAGTGTATAAATTTTGAATTTAAATTTCTACTATTACTGGCCGACCCCTTTGGATAGATTGATCGATCCAATCAAGAGATCACTCAGATCCCTAACAAGAATCACAGGGGATTCAATCCGATAGGATTGAAATCAGATCCTCTCTATCTACTCCTATAAACCCTATATATGTATACATGAGATCAAGGAAGCAGCCGACCTTGTTCAACCTCAAGTTCTTGTTGTCCCCACCGCAAGGAAGTCACAGCCTCAAGGATCCCTGTAGAGGAGGCAACCGAATTCTTCAACAAGTAATCCCCTTCTCTTCATCTACCCTATCTTGTATCCTTAAACCTAGTTTGATTATCATAGAGTGTTTGTTATAATTCCTAAAAAGAATCTAGGGTATAAGGGTTAATAGAAGAACAGGGGATCAACTACTTGTGTGTTTAGATCAGACATTAAAGTCATCTAGATTAAAGGAAACCCTAAATTCTGTCTTCGAATATACGTTTAGGTATCAGTCAAGAGGGCATTTCATAGATCTTGTGTCTTGTAGAGGGATAGAGCGCGACCATAGATTACCTAGCAACGACATGTGGGTTCTACGGTATGTGCCATGACCATAAATTTTCCATTGTCTATCTCATCTCGTTTATGGCTGGTAACTGCCCTATGTTAGATCTCTCTGCTGAGGAGTTTACACTGTATATGGGTACTTGAGTATAGGAAAGTTGAGAGCAAGGCTAGTGCTGATTTTAGAGTAACTATAGTGTCATTATCATTGCAAGTTACACATATCACCAATTCAGTTCTGAAACCATGGCTCCATAGATGAACTACAAAAGCCTAAGTAGAAATTATTGTAGCACAAATAAAAGTGAATTATTGTTGAGAGCAGCAACATAAATCTGTTAATGACAAGTAATCAGTCGGGTACCTGTATATATGGATATTATGAAGAGATAGGTAGCAGCAGTTTCTACCAGTGCAGATAACAATAACAAGGGTGTTCTAAGAACCCAAGACACCAGGGTATGGGTTATACCATAGGGTGTGTGAGTCATAGGGAACTACAGGTTGCTACAGGTCAAGTATCCAATAGGAAAAATTGGCCAACTACAGTAACATGCTGTATAGGCACGAACAGAGTTGGGGTTTGATACAACAAGTTACAATATAGAGTTACTCGATTATGTACAGAGGAGGAAACTGCCTGGTAACATTAGTAAAAGGTAATAGTGTATGTGTCAACTAAGGGTACATGACAGGTACAAAGTGGTAGAGGCCATGAGATAAGGTAGTCAGATAAGTTAGTACAATTAGTTAACAGATGGGTTCTAAGTGTCTGCAGGTATAGAGCAGGCCACAAGTAAATTGTGAGGTGTCTCTTTAAGGGTCATGCCAGGTGATCAAAGCATGGGGTTGCCTGCTGCAAGCCTAAGGGCAGAGGCACCTTAGTGACCAGTCTCACAGATTAGGATCTGTACCATAACACAGTAGGGGATAGTGTGGGGGTACCAGTCTTAGCACTTGGGGAAGATAATCCATGTATTAGTTGGGTGTAACAGCAATAACAGATAAAATGTGTATGCTCACCTAAATAACAGAGATAGGGTCATCTAGGTATTGGCAGCAAGACACTAAGTATGAGCTATGCTCAAATTAAGAAATAGATAGTGGTAACCTATAAGCAACCAACTCATGGTATATTTAAAAACCAATAAAGAATTAATATGAGAATCAAGTAGGAGGTCTAATAACCAATTAGTTAGGCTCGTTTGTACCCTCAATTTGTGTATTGATTATATTAATTCATAAATAGGTTTCTTGGACTTTGACTCAGCAATTGACCGTATCTGCAGCTCAGGACCACATGCAAGTATACCTTGCCCTTCTTTACAGCTTTATTTACATGCTTATTCGTCTCATTATTCATTTCTCCTATTTGAGAGTTGACATGTGTTTCTCGTATCATGTATACTAGTTCGTTAGCTTCATTGGTATATAGTCATTGTTCATAATTGACCTTGTAGTTCATATTGGACATGTTTCTCATGTGTGCTTGATTGAGTCGTTTCATAGAACGAATGCACTATAGTTCAACTGATATTTCCTATTTGTCATTTACTCAACCTGCGAGTCCACACTAGGGGCAAGGGTTGACTGTTTGCACCTGCGAGTCTACACTAGGGGTGAGGGTGATTGCCTTGAACTAACCTGCGAGTCCACACTAGGGGAGAGGGTTAGTGATTAGTTTCAAACCTGCGAGTCCACACTAGGGACGAGGGTTTGGTTATCCGTTGATCTCAGGTTTACTTGTTTTCTTCCAGCAGTTCATTTATGCGTAGTTGTTCATATTCGTGTATCAGTATTGCCTAGTCTTTTTCCTAGTTTATCTTAGATTTTCTTCTTACATGATAAACGATTAGAAAGGCTTGTATATTATGTATCTTGCTAGTCCTCTAAGGACCTGATGATCTCTTCAGGTTTAGTCGAGTTTTGAGCCAGGAGCAGACGAGCAGGTTTGAGCCAGCATTAGACCACGGTACCACTGCAGCTGAGGGTATCTTGATGATTAGCAGTTTGGACTCAGTTGTTTCATTTTTATGTTCTATTTTATTTTCGTCTATTGGTAGTGGATTTGTATCCACCGGACGTGACTTGGATTCTTGATAACTTGGAAACATTTCGGTTCATTTTATATTATTATCCAGTTCATTGACATTCATTGATCTTAGTTGTATCTTTTACTATTCTGTGGATGAGATCTAGACTGTCATGTTAGTTGTATAGATTATGTGACTTGTGTATATTAGACAGCGTTCTACCGTCGATACTGCGGCGTAGGCTGGGCTTGGACACGTCTCGTATCCGAAAAGCGGGTGCGGGTCGTGACAGTTATTGTGGGTCTAGCTCGTAAGACGTAAATTCTCTAGAGGGTATAAATGACCTGCCTCCAGCATCTGGGTCATGAAGGTTGTCGCCCTGAAGGCCAAAGACTCTTGGTCTACCTCGTTGGTCGTCTTCCACGGGTGCAGTACCCGAAGAGTGAATGAAGGCCCTTCCCGTACCGTATCAAACGTATCCTTCTGACATGAGGAGGACTTCACCTTGAATCGTCTGGATACTGCCCCGACTTGGCTGGGAGTCAGCTCCCATTCCATCACCCTTGGTGTCACTACCACTTTTCTAGAATAGGAATATTTTAGTCATTTTACAATTATCTAATTAGTGTATTTTTTATTAAATGTGATGGTTGTATTTATTAGTAGACTAGCATATTCATTAGACTTACTAGACCCCATTTAAATTGACTTGACCCATAGGCTTGATTAATTAGAATAGCCATTGTTAGACAAGTTAGTTAATTAGTTATTACATTAGTCACACATTATTGAAGATTCTAGTCATGACAAAAAGGGAAGGGCCTTTAAGTCATATTAATTATCCCTACAACCAAACCCTAACCTAATGAGACTCTATATAAACCCTTCATGACAAGCCTTAGTTCATTTGTTTCATTCCAACCTAGAAAGAAAACCCTAACACACCATTCCAAAACCCATTCCCTTTCATTCCAAGGAGGCTTGAGGCTTGACATTGCTAAGGGAGCTTGGTGTGGAGCTTTCTAGATGGAGTTTCCATCTACTTCCTTGTGTCCCCTTAGTACACATTGGTAATCCATCTCCCAATAGGTAAAATATATGACATTCCTCTTAGTTTAAGACTCTATTTTCATGCATGGCATTTGTAGGAACACGCCCATGGACTAGGGGTACACATAGGGAGAAGAGCAAGGCTCTAGCCATCATTTTAGTAGATATTCTATAGGGTTTTAGTGTCATCTTTAGAGAAATCCGAGGAGAGCACACCAAGTGTTTGTCAAAATGTCAAATTAGCCATTTTTGTTTTGATTTTCAGTTTTGTGCCTATGTATAGCTTATTTTGCTCAAGGATAGGTATGTAGGATCTCTAGTATTTATATCTAGGCATGTACATGTGTATATTTTAAATATATGAATATGTATATACGTATATGGTATGTGGGCATATTATTCACTGAATATGGATATGATGTGTCTTGTTTTCAGTTTCTTTGATTAAGTATTCAATGAGCAGTGCCTTGGTTGCATTGCAGCAGGTTGAGCTTCAGTGGCAGAGGCTTAGCCCTTGGGTTGAGTTTAGACAGTGAGGGAGTGCTGTTGTGCACTATCGTTACAATGTTTCAGTGAACTGTATGTGTGGGTTTCCTCCTATCTTTGATTCTTCGATTGGTGAATATTTTTTATACTAAGGTATATAGATACTAGTATATATATTATATCTAATGTAAACCTATGTGCATGAGTGTATATATGTAGGCAGATGGCTCGAATGTGAAGGGGGCTTGTGCATCAGTTCTAAGGAAGGACATGCAACAGTGTGTGTATCTCAGTGTGTCAGTTAGTGTCCCTATAGTACCTAAGTGTCTAAGTTTATAGAGTGTTAGTGTTAAGTGTCTAGGCCTACTCGAGAGCTAGGATGGAGGATGAGAGTGCAACATCAGTTGCACAGATGTAGGAGAGACCATTCATGTATCAATGTTATGTATCAGTTGAAGGATTGGGGGTTTTAGACAAGAGCTAACCACCTGTGACAGTGTCTAAGAGAGGGGTGCACAGGTTGGATTGGTTTATGAATGAATGAGTATATATATATATATATATATATATATATATATATATATATATATATATATATATAGATATATACAGTGTCTAAGAGAGGGGTACTGTATATATATATATATATATATATATATATATATATATATATATATATATATATATATATATATATATATATATATATATATATATCATAGGTAAGTAATTAGAAGGTGTGTGCATAAAAAAATGATATAGGTTATATATATATATATATATATATATATATATATATATATATATATATATATATATATATATATATATCCAAGGGGAAATGATCCTTATCAAACACGTTCTCTCTTCCATCCCGTTGTACACCCTGGCCGTATGCTTCCCTCCCAAGAAGGTGCTCCACTCTCTCGAATCCTTCTTCGCCAAGTTTTTATGGGATCAATGCGACGGCAAGGACAAACACCACTGGGCCGGTTGGGGGACTATGGCCAAACCCAATGAAGAAGGAGGTCTGGGATTCAGCAGACTTGCCCATATCGTGGATGCCTGCTCTATGAAGTTGTGGTAGAAGTTGCGTACGGAGAGCTAGTTATGGACGAAGTTCATGAGATCTAGATACTCCATATTCTCCCATCTGTCGGAGGCGGTCACAAACAACATATCCTCGGCATCGTGGCATCACATAATTCAAGGATACAACATCGCAGAACCTTTAATCCGTCTTCAGTTGGGCGACAGCCGCTCATCGGCCTGCCAGGAGCGGTGGTTAGAAGAAAACACCATATAGCCCAACATTTGAATACCGCAGGGGTGCGCAATTAGGGACCTATGGGAGGGCAGTTCCGGATGGAATTGGGGGAGGGTCAGAGATTTGCTTGGTCAACCAGCGGCCAACGGTCTTCTTGCAGCTAATTTGCGAGTTACTGACACGACCGACACTTGGAGATGGTCCCCCAACCTGTGCGGGACTTTTACGCTGGCTTCTGCCAGACTTGTGGCCAGGGGCAGCAGCGTGCCGAAAACCACGTGTACCAAGTTTTGGCAGTTCTGCATTCCCATCAAATGGTCTATCCTTATCTGGCGAGCTCTCCGCCGGAAGCTACCGACAGACGACCACATCAGATCTATCAGATTTTGCCTTGCGTCCAGATGTTACTGCCGCGTGGAGCACACATCGGAATCGGCAGAGCACGTCCTTCTTTCTGGGGAGTTGGCGACTAGTATTTGGTTCAAGCTTCATAATAGACTTAGTCTTGTCCCCCCGAATGGGGGCTTCTATGATCTCCTGGCCAACTGGAGCTGCTCCCACGGCCATCAGATCGTTGTAGCCGCTGGTATTTGGGTCCTATAGAAGAACAGGAACAAATTCAGATATGAAGGCCACCAACTCCTTCCTCCATAATTATACAGAGAGGTAATCAGACAAATCCTCAAATCTAGGAGGTGCTGCTCTCATGCCTCCAACACGTTTTGGAAGGCTCTTGATTTGGCCATTCTCTGGGTTTCTCACGTCTACCCTGTCGGCGTAGTAGAGATCCGGCTCCTTTTTGTGCGCGTCTTGCGCTCTTAGTTTTCTTTCCTTGTGTCGCATTGAGCGCGCTTACTTGTATTGGCTTCGGCATTTTGCGCCTATTACTTCAATAAAGCTTCGGTTTTCATATATATATATATATATATATATATATATATATATATATATATATATATATATATATATATGTAAGTAATTAGTAGAAGGTGTGTGCATACATGTGTTGGAAAGGTTGGAGGAAAACTTAAGCAACAGTAGTTAGAAGGGATAAATATACATATTTTTGGTACAGGAAATAGGATGAAGGAGCAAGGGACTTGTGCTAAGAAAGAGGAAAGAGGCTACTGGCAGATGACTGTAAGTGCAATGTGTGCACTGATCGAGCCATAAGCAGGGGACTTGAACCCTCTGCATTTCAGTAGACAGGAGGAGAGTGTGAAGGTGAGGACTGATAACGAGAGAGTGAGGTTAGTGTATAGATGTAAAGAATAATGTGAATGAGAGAGAGTGCCATGTCCCTATGAGTATGAGTGTTTGTGAGTGAAGCCTGTGTCAGTTGGAAAAGTAGAAAATAGGAGAGTGTCGAGTATAGGAGGACTCGAGTCCTGCTTGTGCAGCAGGACAAATCTTACATGATGTGTTTACGGAGAGTTAAGTGGGATGGTTGCAGTCATTTTGACTCTCACTGGTACTTGATTTTCTCTCTATAGCTTAAGAACTTTTATGTTATTCAAAAATAACATGTACTCTCCATTGAACTCGTTTGCCATGAATCATCCTTCAGAAACCGTACATTTTTATATATTCTTTCATTTATCAGTCTATTATTCTACTTGTTCTATCGTTATGAAATCTTGAGCTAGTATTATTCCTAGTTCTTATTATCTTTTTGTACATCAAGTTGTTAGTATAGGATAACTTTTGCTGCTAATGTCAGTTGCAGTCGAAGATTTGGAGCTTAGTGTCTAAATTAGAAGCTGAGGATGCATAGATGATGAAGGAGGTAAGGTTCGAATGGAAGGCAGGGGCCTTGGCTCCTATGCAGCAGCATGGGAGGGACTTGGGAGTCCCTGTCGAGCCATGGGGGTAGCAGGCCTTAGTGGCCAGCGGCACACCCATGTGTGTTCACCATTTAGTAGGTAGGAAAATTACCTATGTGTGCGTTAAATAGGACAGCAGTAAGGGAGGGGCTGACTTGCAAATGCAAGTGTGTGTGAATGTGTGTTTATTTTATTTTTTTGGAAAAAGGTAAATTTTATTCCAAATGAAAGCCATAATCATACAACATACAACCTGAGTGGGACTCCCACTCAGCACTCATCCACTCATCCATTCTCCATAGCGTTCACATCAAACTCTATGTTATGGAGAATGCCAACCGGAGGTGTGACTAGTCCCTCAAAGATCCGGCGGTTTCGCTCCCGCCAAACATGCCAAACCGAAGCCGCCAAACGAACTCTAGCTGTACGGAACCAGTCATGACCTTGACCCCTGCTATCTCGGATCTCCCGGATGATATCCCTAATGTATTTACCAGAGGTACATACTTCCAAAATCCGACTCTGCTCCGACCATATCTGCCATGCCAGAGTGCACTCGAAAAAGATATGTTTAATAGACTCAGGCTCCAAACAGCAAAGCACATATTTTGGGTCCGGCACTGGCACTCCAAAAGAACGCAGGCGATCTCTCGTCAAGAGGCGACCCAGAAGAAGCTTGTAAACACACAACTGCATCTTCCTGGCTAGACCCTTACACCAGACGAACTCGTAATCAGAACTCAAAGGGAAAGTGTGCCGGATAAGATTGTAGCAACTACGGAACTGGAACTCCCCCGAGCCTGAAGAAGCTCCAGTCGGCTCCCAAATCCACCGATCCGTAGGCAAATCTGGATCAATGACAGTAGACATAATGGACCCGTCCAGCTTCTCAGTGTACCGATAAGATTCCGGCCTCCACTCTCCATCTCGTAATATCCGACTACACGTCAGACCTCGCCTGTCCTCCGTGTAAGTCGGGGGGCCCCTGATGTCTAGCAGCGAACGCCGATCTATCCAAGGGTCCCGCCAGAGGTCCGTACCCGACCCGTCCTTTATGACCCTCCGAATAGCAGACTTGAGCACACCTCTGCATCTCAGGACAGTCTTGAACGTAACAGAATGGTTATTATCAGGAGAACACGTCCAAAAATTGCCCTGTTTCACGTATCTACTGTGCATCTAGTCCGCCCAGAGCGACCCCCCCGCTAATGAATTTCCAGGCCAGCTTGAGCGCGGAGGCCTCCCTGATCTCCAGCAATGGTCTGAGCCCCACACCTCCCTCCTTCCTGGGACGACAGAGCTGCTTCTACGAGATCGCATGCATACCCCCCCTCCAAAGGAAATCAGCACATAGACGCTCCACTCGCCGAATAGTCGCCACCGGGAGGAGGATGGACTGTAGCCAAAAATGGGCCACAGCCGAGATCACAGATCTGATTAGCTCTATGCGACCACCAAAGGACAGACCGGCGGCTTGCCAGCCTTCTACTCTCTACTGGACATACTCTACCAGGCCCTGACAGTCCTGATCCCTCGCATAATTGACTGTGAGGGGCACTCCAAAATAATGTACCGGAAGATCACTCCTTGCGATATCCAGGACATCAGCCCTCTCCTCCTTCTGGGAATAACGGGAACTGAAGTAGACCCGACTCTTATCCCTGTTCAGCTGGAGACCCGAGAAAGACTTCAAATCTTCCATAATACCTGCAAGCGTCTGCAAACCCACCGCCGAGGGCTGGATGAAGACCAGAAGATCATCAGCATATATAAGGTGGGTAACTGGAGGGTCCATCCTACGAAACAGAGGCACCAGCCGACCACGGTGCACTGCCAGATCCATCAAACAAGTAAAGTATTCCATCACAAGCGTGAACATGTAAGGGGACAATGGGTCCCCTTGTCTAAGCCCACGGTTGCTCTGGAAGTACCCATACGGAACGTTCTGGATGAGAACTGAGAAAGTAGGGGACGTAATGCACTCCCTGATCATCGCAACCCAGTGATCCGCGAATCCCATGGCAAACATCAGATGGCAGAGGAAGTCCCGATTAACCATGTCATACGCCTTTTTCAGGTCCAGTTTAACACAAGCTTTCTCCCCACCAGGTCTGTTGAATCCCCTCACCATCTCATGAACCAGGAGGCTATGCTCTGCAATTGACCTCCCCTTGATGAACGCCGCCTGGTTTGGAGAAACCAAGTCCTGCATGATTCTCTCCATCCGCCGGCACATAAGGTGCGTAATTATCTTATAAAGATAATTACAGCATGCAATAGGTCTGAAATCTGCCAACTCAGTCGCGCCCTCCTTCTTAGGCACCAAGGTCAGGAAAGTGTGATTCAACTCCTTCAGCAGCTTTCCCTTAGTGAAGAACTCCTGGACCACCTCCACGACCTGGAGCTTCAGAATATCCCAATGACGCTTGAAGAAACTACTGATGAAACCATCTGGACCGGGGGCCTTGTTGGGGTCCGCCACCTTGACAATAGCTTCCACCTCCTCCAATGTGACAGGGGCAAGTAGGATGCTATTCCCAAATGGAGTCACCAACCGCTTCGTAACAACCTCTGGGAACACAGACAGGTAGTCAGTCTGGAAATATAAATCAGAATAGTACCTGACAGCCTCGCCCTGTATCTCAGCCGGTATCCCCACCAGAGTGCCATCCGCAGCAAGAAGCTGGAATATGTGATTCCGATTCTGTCTAGTCCGGATAACGTCATAAAAGAACTTGGAGCACCGGTCTCCATCCTTCAGCCAAGCACATTTGGCTCGTTGAGCCGAGCTAATTTTCTTCTACAGCCTCAGAATGTTGACTTCTCCAATCAGCTCCTTCTCTCTAGCAGCCAGATCTCCATTAAGCATGTCCGCTTGCAAATCCTGCTGCAAAGATCTCAGCTCAGCCTCCTTATCTTCTAGAGTGGTCTTGGGCAACCCCTGTACCCAACTCCTGAGAGCTCTCTTCGTGGCCTTAAGGCGACGAACCAATCGGAATTGAGCTGTCCCCTCCTGACCGCTAGATAGCCCCTCTGCGACAGCCTCTAGGTAGCCCTCCGAGAGATACCAGCTGTTGTTATACCTGAACGGACGGGACTTTCTAAGAGCTCGAGCAGAGAAGCCAACCCTGATAGGGGAGTGATCGCTCGTCCCAGCCGCCAGACCCTCAGCCGAAGAGTTGGGGAAGTGACGGAACCACTCCCCGTTTCCTAGGGCTCGATCAAGCTGACAAGCAACCCTGTTGTGAGTTGCTTTGTTGTGCCACGTCCAGATGAAGCCTGAGCGAGACAGTTCCCGAAGCCCCGCAAGCAGAAGACATCTCTGAAAGTCATAGAGGATAGCATCTGGAACCGGACGACCACCCAGCTTCTCCCCATGATGCATAAGAGCGTTGAAGTCCCCGATCAAGAGCAGAGGGAGACTCGACGACTCAGCAGCATCGGAAATACGAGAGATGTCGCTCCATAGTGACTCCCTTCTCCTTCTGTCATTGTGGCCGTAGCCGCCCCCATAGTGAATGTGTTTATATATATATATATATATATATATATATATATATATATATATATATATATATATATATATATATATATTATTCATATGTGTGTGTGTGTCCTTGTACTTGTAGGTGAAATATATGTGTATATGCATCATAGGGTGTATGTTCAGTTTAGATAGAGAACATAGGACTTACCTGTGCAGCAAGTGATGTCCTTTGCAGCAGCAGGTTTAAATAGGGGGCCTTGTGAGGCCTGCACTGTAGGAGAGTGAAGGCAAGATTTAGGGGTCCTGTTGGGCCTGGGTGGGAAAGTACAGGAGTGTAGGATCATTGGCCTTGATAGGATAATACAGCAGTGAGCTTGGTCCTACATTGTAGTATAGAGGGCTGCCTCTCCTTGATAGGGCAGACCCTACAGCAGTGTAGTATGAGTATGGCCATATGGCCTATGAGAGAAGGAGGAGTCCTGTTGGCCTAAGTGAGGGAGTGCACTGTTGGCCAGTGTCTTGGCAATAGGCCAATTGGCCTATTTCCAGTATATAGTGCACACGGGATGGAGGAGAAAGAGTGGAAGTGACAGTGAATTGTGTGTCTAATGTCCAATTTATGGGACAGAGGTAGCAAGTCAGTGAGTGAGGTTAGGTCATGGCTATTTGGCCTATGAGTTTAGAGAGGGAGTGAAGGATTTTTACCTATCTAAGTAAAAGTGAGGTTATTACCTAGATTAGATAATAAACTATAGGAGTTCACCTAGGTAGGTAATGCATCTATAGAGAAATAGGACATTTGCATAGGTATGAGAGATATCTACAAGGTTAGGATAGGTAATAAAGTGATTACCTTGGTTAGGTAAAGGATTTACCTAGTAGGTACATAGGTTAGGATTCTAGTAGGATTTTGTGTAGGTAATAAAGATTACCTATCTAAATTAAGCTAAGGTCATTACCTAGATAGGTAATGAGGCTAGTGTTTACCTAAATGGGTATGGGGGGTTTTGCTTATATGTGAAGTTGCTAAGGTATAGGTAAGGGTTTAATACCTATCTAAGTTAAGATATTGTATGTATATATATATATATGGATAATGTATAGATAGATAGGTAGGTAAAAACTTGGAATAGGTAAGCTTGACCTAGATTTGACCCAATTTGACCAAAGTTGACCAGGTTGACCCTAAAAGTCAACCTTAAGTCAAATTGACCTACTTTGATCCCGGAAGCTTAGTTTGACCTGGATTTGACTTAGATTGCATGTCACATACTAGATATCCATGTTGAATTCTATTAAACACCAATTAACATGTATATCTCATATTTAGGTTTGTGTGACATCACTTTGGGCCTCGATTCATATTCATTGCTCAGGACGACAGACGAGTACATTCTCTGATAGTTTCCATTTCTTAATATTTCCTATGATGCATGTTTATATTAGTGTTCTATTTTGATTCTGACATGATAGGTACACGGATTGGTATTGTATGGATTCATTGACTTGAGGTATGTAGTTTCATGCCTAATGACTTTTACTGGACTAATGTATCTATTCTGGATTATTGAGATTCGTTACGACCTAGATCCATGTGTACTGGTCGGACGGAAAAATACCTAGGAGACGTGTGAACATACCCTTTCTACTCTATGGTCTTACTGGAATAATAGCAGCCATACACGGATGTGTATGATTTGTCGGATATTACCCTCTAGCCGTTCACATGTCAACTTGGTATTTTAAAACACTAGTATTAGACACAGATATTCTGGACTTGCTAGTTGTATACCTTACATGACAAGTTTTCCCCTTTATTACACATCTGCATGTCTTTACATTTGCACATGTTCTCCCGATACACCTATTGCCCTATATCTACTTGTCTCTTCTTTTGTACTTTGTCTCTTATAAATTGTTCATCAAGTACTACATTATTATTTACATTTTTATAGTACTTGTTAATTAATTGGAAATGCTATTTGGATTATACTTCGCTCCAATCCTGACTGGATATATTTTTCAGATGGCTTAGAGGACTGTTGTCCTACGTATTATGAGCATGGGATTTGCGAGGGAGGTACCCAGGAGGATCCTGCTCGATAGAGAGTGCCCTAGTAGTAGCTTAGAGTTTTAGCATTTTATATTGTATCGGATTGTTCCGAATGTGGGTTTGAGACTTGTTATTATTTCAGGACATGTATTTATTTGTCTTAGACTTCTAGACTTAAATTATATTATGACTTGCTACTATTCAGTCTTCATTATCTTCATTTCCAAACATCGCGCCTTATCTTCATGTAGATCTTGTGATTGAGTTATAAATTATATATGTCATATTATTCCTCCGTGCGGAGATGACAGAATATATTTTATATTGTCAGATGCTAGATGTTATAGACGACATATACAGCGTTCTACCGTCGATACTGCAGTGTAGGCTGAACGTACCCACGTCCTCGTACCCCTAAACAAGGTACGGGTCATTACACTTGGCATAGCAAGGAAGGCGAATAAAGAGAGTGATAGATGGCGTTCAATCGTAGGGACGCGCACCTTAAGGCCCTGAGCCTCAAAGAAATATTCAGCCTTTAACTTCAAGACTCCGGCTTCTTCACAAAATACTTGGTCCCCGAATAAGAATTACGGTTTCAAGTAGTAACCACTCACACCATTCCCTCGGGAGAGCTTCCCAGACACTAGCATCTGCTTGAGAAAATCGCAACGCTGGATCTCAATCATATCCATCCTCTGACGAGCCTGCATTGTAGCAATGGTTGTCTTCGCATGGGCCACGATATCATCCTCGAAGTTTGAGCCTACCATACCGTATAGGAGTTCGCCCGTTAGTGATGTCAGCATCACTACACAAAAGAAACAGAAGTGTCAAAACAAAAACATAATACAGACAAAATGACTAAGGGAAAAGACAGGACTGTTCGTGTGTACAATGTTTCTACACGTAGCGCACCACTCGGGCTAAACCTGAGCGTAACAACATTTTTACACGCAACATACCACTCGGGCTAAACATGACATGAGCATAACAACGTAAAAGGGCTTCAGCGCACTACTTTGACATGGCCCTACGGCTAAGTCTGGTGCATTGGCGAAGGATAGCATGAGCGCATCACTTTTGACATGACCTTACAGTCAAGCCAAGCGCATTAACAGATGATCGCATCAACGCATCACTTTGACATGACCTTACAGTCAAGTTAAGCGCATCAGCTAAAGATATTGATGACAATACGTTTTCACGCACATCGAAGCCTAGGCGTAGTTTACTAGACCTAGCTTCGCAGCTAGGACCATATGTTACGGCGGTAAAGGGTGACGTATGACAAACTTGATGGACATAGCCATCCACACAACCGTCGACACATAAAAAGTGCCAACGAGCTCTAAGGCCGACGACAACAACTCACCCTTGATGGCCTTGAGAACGTCAGGGTGATTCAGGTCGACGACGAGTGGCTCTGACGCGACCGCGTCAGATTGGGCATTCGCTTTGCCCTTTCCTTTAGCAGCAGCAGCAATAGTGGACTTTGGAGCCATAGCGAAGGAGAAGTCGGAGAAGAAAATGAAGGTCGGAGAGTTCTTTTCTCAGGAAATAAGAGAGCAAGTAAAGTTCTCTCCCTCACCCAACACCTATTTATAGGCCATCAATACGCGTACCCCGATAGAATTTGAAACGAACTATCGTCGCTTCGTATCACGACAAAAGTTAATAACCCTCATCCCAAAGGTTGATTTGACAGCCTGTCAAGGACGTTCAAACATTGTGTGCCTAATTAGCACACACGCCCTGGATGTCCCTACGCTCTAAACAACACGAACAACTGAGAAAAAGACTTTACTGCACATGCTTCTTATTCAAAGTATTTCAAAGACTTGTTTAAGTTTTAAAAAGTTTGAAGGACGTCTTGTAGAAGCATGGAACTCGTGCGCCCCTAAAAGAAAAATACTCTACACGCCATAAACAGCATACGCTAGACACCAAGACTAAGATTGGCGCATCAAGACGAATTGAAGAGGAAACAGTAAAAAGAAGTGCAGAACAGAAGGATTTTCATTCATTGGAAATCTATTACATGAATATAAGTACTATCCTAGGGCGCAACACTTTTTCTGTCACTGATGGCGTAGGCACGTCACTTTGGTCAAAGCTATGAGCAGTAGGCGCATTCAATGTAAATGTGTCACTTAATCTTGTCTTCTGCCATATGGATGAGATTCTGGTAGAAGGCGCAGTCAGCATAGGCGCATCATTTAACTTTGTCTTTTGCCATATAGTTGGCAGAAGACATAGGCAACGTAGGCGCACCACTTGACCTTGTCTTCGGCCGTGTGACTCAGTCGCTGGTAGAAGGCGCAGGAAGCGTGGGCACACCAATTTACCTTATCCTCGGTCATATGAATCAACCGAAGACAGTAGGCGCAGCTCTCTTGTACAGCTTCCTACGCAGCTCAACCGGCGTGCAAAGAGGAACTAGTCTGGAATGGAAATTTAATCCAAATCCAGTATCTTGACCCTCGAAGCAGAACACAGTCAAGATGTTGATCAGGTTCGAATTGCATTTCCAAACACTTAGGGATATCTCAAATCTCTGAAAGAGTTCTTCGTCAAGACTACTACTTCTTTGAACGAGGAGATCTACAACCAACAGCCGAACTTATGTGCCAAAGGGGAGGCTCACAGCCATCCAAAGCTAAGTCGGGGTCAAGCATGAAGTAGGGGTGCAAAGAGGAACGAGCAAAGTCATTCGTTCATAATAGCTTCTATTTATAGGCAACAACGTAACCCTGTGCCTACGCCAAGTGGCAGTCAGTGAAGGCTCCGAGATTAACGTAATGAATCTCGTATTAATGGCAATGGACCTTTCGCCTCCTGAAATTAATGTGATATGGCAATGAACTTGCCACCTTGATGTCGTTTCAGCCAACATTTCGAGCACCACGCTGCATGCAGCGGCTAAACTTTAAAGACAAGTTCACCAAATCCAATGAGCTAGAGGCTACTACGCTAGCAAAGCCACTACGCCAATAAGATCATTATGCCTTAAAATCGGCTATGCTCTCCAAGGCTACTACGCCCTAAAAAGCTATGCCCTAGAAGTAGGCTACGCCATTTCAATGGCTAAGCTCTCTTCAATTTTCCTTTAATCAAGGTGCATTTAATGCAGTCTAACGGTAGGTCCGAGCTCCCAGGAAATGCTTTGAACAGAGTGCAACCATACTTTGATGACGGCAGCACATGAATTGAAGAGAAGCTGAGTAGTTGGCATAGGCGTAGCACTAATCTACGCCACTAGAAGCCAAAAACGCTCTGTAAACCGAGCTGATAACTTACATCAACTTAATGATAAAAATTTTGAGACAAGTGTGTAATGCCACATGGATTCTCACCCACACCAAAACATTTCAATAAGCCAAGTTCTGGCGTAGGGTCATCCCTACGCCCCCAAGTCATCTTGTTCCTACAACAGGGGACCTCACGCGCCAAATCATGGCGTAAGGATCTCCTCTACTCCAACAAAGTGAGATCTTTGGGCAATGCACACGCGCCACGTATCATTAAACCAGTCATGCTCATGAACGGGTGCCAACCACCCAAGATCTCAGCAATAGATAAATCTCAACAAACGCCACATGTCGGCTCATCCGTAGTCCAAAGAACAATTACAATAGATTCAGTCCTACTATCACGCACGCAGTGCCCCTGCACCCAACAGATCATGCGTGTAGCATCCCTACGCGCATGAGTGGATCATTCCACAAATCAGTTATAAATAGAAGGATCATTCCTTCATTCAAGCACATAGTGCATCACCCATAGAGGCAGACATTCTGAGAGTAAGAGCACACTTCAGAAAGCCGCATTGCCGTCCTCCTCGCAAATTAAACAGAAAGACTTACAATTTTCTCTCGATCGTCATCGGATCGTCAACGGAGTAATGGAAGCGACATTCAACCTCCATCGTCACAAGTTCCCCAAAAAAATTGTACTTAGAAAGATCCCGTTAAGGATTAACTTTTTGTACTTGTTTCGTTTGTTAATACAAAAGTTCATTCCAAACTTTTCCATGGCAAACAAGGTCTAAAAGGAAAATAGACGCATGAACATACCCAAGCGCATGAGCAAATAGTCGCATGAATACTTCCATGTGCATGAGCAAACAAGCGGATGGCATGGCCAGGCGCATGGCAACCTGGCGCATGAGAGAGGTAGGCGCATAGCAGCCAAAGGCGCATGATGACCATAGGCGTATGATGACCATAGGCGCATGGTGGCCATAGCAGCATAGCGGACAAGCATGCGCTTTCTGCACATGTTGTCAAGGTTCATGCGGCAAGTTTTCATGGCCACTTGGCATTTCTGTCGCATGGCCACCTGCGCACATGGAGGGTCGTCGTCCCAAACAGCAAGTTTGACCATAGAGTTTCACAAAACTTGTCATGGCCATAACTTTCTATTCCGAACTCGAAATCAAGCGAAATAAAAACCAAAACTGCATGAAATCAAATTCTCTACAACATGAAACAATTAGTTTTTAAAAATAACCAGTTCCAATAGATCAATTCCATGAAAAAACCTATAAAACCCTAACTTTAAAACTTAGATCTACTATAAACTATCCATTAAATCTTAAATCTCCAATAACTAATCGTGTAGAGAAAGTTAAGATGGATAATATAGGCTAATAATATGTAAAGAAATCAAAGAAAAAAAAATAGCAAGTGGTCTCTCCATGAGTGCAAGATGTACTTGCCTAGGATTGGTTGAGAGAAATGAATGAGAGTAATAAGGAGGGAGAGAGGAAGATAATATTTATATGGGGAGGGGAATGGTTGCTCCACTAAACCATAGCCCTAACTTTACTAATCTAGCCTACATGTCATGTTACACTAGGCAATAATTAAAGAAAATTCGGATCACGACACGGTCCAATATTCCATTATTGAACCAGTGAACCACACCAACAACCAGACAAGGACAAGGAGTGATACACTATTTCACGACGAGACACTATTCCATGTCATGATCAGATGTAAATACAGGATACATGCATACCATGATACATATGTTAGATACCATGTTCAGGAATAATGCAGAAAAAATGCATATACTGGTAACAGGGAGTGACACGGACAATGCCTTAATGAAATTTGGTGCAATTTAAATGCTAAGTTTTGGAATACGCATGATTACTTGTAGATGTGGTTCGAGTTAAAGATACGAGAATAATTAATTTTGATCAGTATGAACAGTTTATGAAAATGTCGATTGTCCTTATCTAAGTTACAACTAGATAGAACATATGTTTTTTCTCTTGGAAATTACTATCTAATTTATCCAACATACATACAGGTCATCTACAAGATCAGTCTCGTCACATGCATAATCGAGTCTATCAACCGAATGCTTCGATGTCCAATAATTCTTAGAGCAACTTTAGATTGCAGTTACATTTTGTCCAAGACTGCATTTGGTTCCAAACACAAGGCACAAGCCAAACGATTTCTATTATGAAGGGTGTTTTTTTTTTTCCAGACGTGCCATTAATTTCAGGATTAAATGGACATTTGAGAAAGACTAATCCAATAAGTGTTCTGAAAATGGGAACTATAAGCAAAGAAAATGAAATGTAACTGCAATCTAAATTAGAATCATTGATGTTATAAATCATAGTCTACATCCAGTCATATTCTCTCCTATTGCCGAGATTCAATATCATGGTTTATAAAATTGGTATTATAGTAGGTATCAGATTCCTCTGAAGTGACAATTTTGAGACAATTTTGACAGTTTTGAATCGGTTGGTTTTTGACACTTATGATGGTTTTGATATCGGAAACACACGCATGGCTCCTTGAAAAATCTCTTTTAGGAGGCGTTTGGTATACGGAATACTATATAGCCGAGAATTCTATATTTCCGGAAATCAAATTCCAAAAAATTAAATTTCTGAAAAATTACATTCCCATGTTTGGTGATAATATAAATATTCCCGAAAAAAAATAAAAAATAATAATAACGAAAAAAATGAACAAATATAAAAAAAAATCGGTAAAAACGACAAAAAATCGGTAAAAACGAAAAAAAAATGGTAAAAACGACAAAAAAAATCGGTAAAAACGACAAAATAACAAAAAAGACAAAAACGATGAAAAACGACAAAAAATCGGTTAAAACGACAAAAATGACAAAAAAGCGACAAAAAATGTATAAACGACAAAAAAATAACAAAAAGGGTAAAAATGACAAAAATAACCAAAATACGACAAAACGACATAAAATCGGTAAAAACGACAGAAAAACTAAAATGCGGCAAAAACGACAAAAACAACAACATCGGTTTAAAACGACAAAAAATAACCAAAAAGCGACAAAAACGAAAAATAATTGATAAAAACGACAAAAAAGGACAAAAAATCGGTTCAAACAACAAAAAATCGGTTAAAACGACAAAAATATCCAAAAAGCGATAAAAAATCGATAAAAGCGACAAAAAAGCGACAAAAAATGACAAAAAATGACATAAAATTAGTAAAAATTACCAAAAAGCGACAAAAACGACAAAAAATGACTAAAAATCGGTAAAAACAACAAAAAAAATACAAAAACGACAAAAAATTGCTTAAAACGACAAAAATTGACAAAAAAAGGACAAAAAGGAAAAAAAATTGGATAAAAACGACAAAAAATAATCAAAAAGTAACAAAAAGACAAAAAGGGTAAAAAACGACAAAAAATCGCTTAAAACAACAAAAAATTGGTAAAAATGATAAGAAATGACAAAAAAAAAACGATAAAAACGACAAAAAAGAAAAAAAAAATTTCAAAACTAATCAAAATTGATCAAAAATAAAAAAATTTAGACAATTTTTTTTTGTCCGGGCAAAAAAAAAATTCAGCTAATCTCAAGGGATAGAATTCCCATATTTTGTGGGTAAACTATTTACCCGAATATTTATAATTTTCAGAAATAATTTTTTTATAAGTCAAACAAACGTGGTAATAGATTTCTACCTTAAATTGTTTTAGAAATAAAAAAAAAATACCGCGTACCAAACGTTCTGTAATTAGAGAAACAAAACCCTAATTCAAGCCCTAATTCCGCGCGAGCGCGTGCGAGAGAAAGTCCAGTCTCTTCTTCTTCATCATCATTTCTTTCTCCTCCATGGAAGGAGTCGGAGTGGACAACAATGCCGATGTAGGGAAGGATGAGGAGGAAGAGGAGAAGGCTGAGATCCTCAGAGACCGCTTCCGGCTCTCCGTCGTCTCCATCGCCGATGCTGAAGGTCCATCCGTTCTTCACTCTTCTTCTTCTTCTTTCTTGTGTATGCATGAATGTATGTTTTTGTTCACTTACGTGTGGTCGCTGGTGGTGGTTCCTTAATTTTGGGTGCAGCGACGAAGCAAGGGATGGAGATCGAGGAGCCGGTCGTCGCGTGCATCTCCGACTTGGCTTTTAAACTCACTGGTGATGATGTCTATAGCCCTAACTCTAATTCTTGATTTTTCTTTTGTATTAAAATACAGTAGTTATTGTAAGAGAAAATTTGAGTGACACCCCACTTTTTTTACGCTTATTTAAGGTGCACCCTACAAGTTTACATGAATGTATGACACCCTCCACTTTTGACGTTTTTCGTCCAAAACGAACGGTCAACCCCTTTGACCAATTTTTTTTTGGACGAAAATACCCCCTGTCTGTTGTCCTCTTCCCCGCGTCAACTATCCGTCTCCCCCCGCCGTGCTCGGCCCCCTCCACGGCGTCGCCGCACCCCCCCCCCCCCCCCCCCCCCCCCCCGCCGCCGCCGCCGCCGCCACCACCACCACCATCAACCATCATCACCACCACCGACCCCCTCCCCCCCCCCCCCTCCCGCGTCAAAAAGAAGACTACATCTTGATAGTTAAATATGTAGTCTCTACAAGACTACACCATTCCAGAACAAGTCACAAGAAAAAGAAGAAGGAACAAGAACAATAGAAGCTAAGATTACACAATAGCTACAGCAGCAGTCCTAATTAAATATATAATTAACCTTCTTCATCCAAGTTGACAACTTCTTCAGCAGCAGCGGTGGCGGTGGGGGCTAGGGGGGCGGAGCGGGAGGGGGGGGGGGAGGGTGTCGGTAGTGGTGATGATGGTTGATGGTGGTGGTGATGGTGGTGGTGGTGGTGGTGATGGCCGGGGGGGAGCGGAGGCATGCCGACGAGGTGACGGAGAGGGGGTGGGGGGCAGCCACGGGGTGACGGGGAGGGGGGGGCAGCCACGTGTGACGGGGAGAGGGGGACACACAAAAGGAGACGAGGGCATTTTCGTCCAAAAAAATTGGTTAAAGGGGTTGACCGTTCGTTTTGGACTGAAACCGTCAAAAGTGCGGGAGGGAGGTGTCATACATTCATGTAAACTTGTGGGGTGCACCTTAAATAAGCGTAAAAAAGTGGGGTGCCACTCAAATTTTCTCTTATTGTAAAGGTAGTCTTTATTAATCGTACTTCAAATGTAACTTCGAAAACTCATGCTATAAGTGTTGGATTGTATCTCGTATATGGTTGAGCTCTCAAAAAGGGTGGCAATGGAGTTAGTAATTTAGTTCCACCCGGATAAGAGGTGGGATAATGAGTAGGGGTGAGTATTCGGTTCCAACCGAACCGAATAACCGAAAACCGAATTGGACTGAAACCGAATAAGAAAAACCGAAACCGAACCGAATTGGTCAATAACCGAACCGAACCGAATTAAATCGGTTCGATTTTCGGTTTATTCGATTTTTGGGTTTATTTGTATTTTTTTTATTAATATATATAATAACTAAATATACCTAGATATATTTATTATATACCTATAGTATATACCTATAATATATATATATATATATATATATATATATATATATATATATAAACTAAATTTTTTTATTCGGTTTTCGGTTTTGGACCGAAACCCAAAACCGAAACCGAATAAGAAAATTTAGTATTTTTAAAACCGAAACCGAACCGATTTTTTTTAAAACCGAACCGAATCTCTTATTCGGTTCGGTTCGGTTTTCGGTTCAAAATCGAATAATGCTCATCCCTAATAATGAGGTGTAGATAATTGGGATTGATGAGAATTCCCTTTTAAGGCATATGGGCCTAGTCCAATATCGCACGTCATAAGCCAACTCCGGTTCGGTTCACACCGCGTTCCTAAAAAGTGGTATCGGAGCCCAAGGTTACATAGGCTGGTTTGGACGGCTCTAATTGGTTCGAGGCAGATGGTGCTGAACGTTCATATGTATAATCGGATTATACGAACTCTTCTCAAGGTGGAGTAAGAGTATCAACTATACGAATTGGCTTCAAAGGTGGGTCTGGTGGGCTCAAGGTGGAGCAAGACGTTGTGGTTGGCACACAATTGTGGTGTGAATGAACGTGTCGGTTTGGTGCTGTGGACGAACGGATCGAGATAACAATATGTTGTTTCTCCTGGGTGCTCGGCTGGTGGGGACGAACAAAGGTAGCAGGGGCGCTAAGGTTGTTCGGCTGACGGGAACGAACAAATGTAGTAGGGGTGCTAAAGTTGTTCGGCTAGCAAGAAAGAGCAAATGTAGCAGAGGTGCTAAGGTTATTCGTCTAGTGGAAACGAGCTAAGGTGGAGATTGTTGGATTGTATTTTGTTTTCGGTTGAGCGCTCAAAAAGGGGTGACAATGGACTTAGTAATTGTTAGTCCCGAGGCTTACCAAGATGAGAACTTAGGCCATGAACAACATAGTTTCAGACAAGACTTTACAGTCTGCCCTCTATTTAATCCTTATGAAGAAGTCCAGGGTTCCATGCAAGAAACTTGCTCCCTGAACTTTATGATCCCAACTGAACATGGAAAACCTAGGAAACAAGCACACAGAATAAAATCCGTTATCTCTTGTGAACGCAGTTGCAATTGAGATAGAACGTTCACAACATAAGAGGATGAAGAAAAAATAAACAAAAGCGTTCTTCTCTTTACGTTCGCTGACGCTACAATGAGATAGAACGAAATAAAGAGAAAATACACAAAAGTAAATCTCTTTGCTGGGGTGAACAGGTCACCGTTGCTGAAAGCTAGATTCGTCCCGTAGGCGATCTGCTCTCAGGAGCCAGCAAGTTCACCAAAGAACTTCTGGAATACTCATGTCACTCTTGGACAACTTGAAAACTCGAAAAAGAGCAAACTGCTCATAGGCGCATGGAGCCTGCTAAAGGCGCATAGACCCTGCTAGACTAGATTTGAGGCCCTCACATTCTCTCTTCCCATTTTTCCAACAACATCCAAATGAGAGGAGTTGAGCTCTATTTATAGAGTTGTCCAGCACCCATGCGTGCATAGACATGCTCATGCGTGCATGAGAGCTGTCCAATCAAATCCTACTAAATCTGCGTCATAAAGTACTATGCGCCGACACAGCAGCACGCAGCACGCTGACAGTGCCGCCTGCGCCACCTACGTCGAAAGTAGTGACAGCAGATAGGCCTGTCAGCGCCGAAAGCAGTCGCACTCATGCGCCTAGCCGCATAGCGCACGGCCGCTTATACACACGGTTGCTTATGCACATGGCCGCATATGCGCATAGTCGCTTATGCGCCTTGCAGTCTATGTGCCTGGACGCGTAGACGCCTGTCCGCATATACGCTATGCCGCATAGCGCTAGACGCAAGAGTTGCGCATGGCCACGCATATGCCTTGCATAGCCGGCGCATAGTCGTGTGCATAGCCAGCGCAGAGCCGCGCATATGCCTGCACACATGCCTCGAGCATGCGCTCGTGCATGCCCACGAGCTAGGAACCGTGCATGCAACTCGCGCATAAAAGGAGCGCACGAGCGCTATGCGACGATGCTGTCGTGCAAAGTGCGCCATCAAAGCGCCACTTTTCGCCCGCACCCGAGTCTGAGTCGCTAAGCCCAGGCTTAGCTCCTATGGTTTCCATACTGAGTGACAAAACAAAGGTTTATTCCTTGTGATTTACACTTAACCCGTTAGGAAAATCAACCCGCATGGGCCAGTTTACCCCATGTGCATATACCAACACAAGCATAGCTAGTATATTGTGATATACACCATGGTAGTTTTCCAGTGTGGGACTAAAAGTTCCTAAAGCCAAGTGAAAACACCAACATAAATTTAGTCCCACATTGGATAGCCGATGGGATCATGAGGTGTACATAATTGGGATTTGTTCAGGCCTTATATGAGAATTCCCTTTTAAGATGGGTCTAGTCCAATATCGCACCTCATAAGCCAACTCCGGTTCGGGTCACACCGCGTTCCCAACAATAAGAATGCAATTACATAACAAATTTAAGTTTGCTAAATGGCTAATAGGCGGAAAATTACCATATTATGTTCTATTAGCTAAGCCCTATACCCAAAAACTCATGGTATGACCACACAGCTGGATTGGGTAGCCGATGGATGGATACAGACAGTTGGGTCAGGGCTGCGTGGGTCTATTCTTGGTGTAAATTTAAGTAATTGATTCATTATGCGTAAATTTGGGGTTTTAGCATTGTTTACTAGAATTTTTTCTTTTTGAAAATTCACAACTGTAGTCTGGGACACAAGGACACGGCGACACAGCATAAATTCTTGATTGGATTGCTATCTGATCTGTGATATTTTAACTTTCTTTTTTGATGGTCTGGCCTTTTTGAACAATAATCTAATTAAATTGGCGAGGAACTGAAAGGGGTGTTTCGGATCAAACAGTGGCCTTGTTGGCCAGTCAAGTCAGATTGGATTCCTCGACCTATAGGTCCTTGAGAAAGGGGTTGCTGCCATTCGTACGGAGCAATCAACAAAGACCGTCTCCATCCCATTCTTGGCATCTTTTGTCGATCGCTTGCCATGTCTCATTTTTTTCTCGATTGGATAGAAAATTATTTTTCTCATTTTTTGTCGATCGCTTGACTGGTTTCTCTACTTGGATTATATTTGTGTACATCTAGAGGAAATGCTCATGCGAGGAACAAATGAAACATACATCATTATCTCTAGTATGTAATACTATGTTGCTATTGCACCAGCATGGACCTCATCGTGAATTATGGATACACGACCTCATGGTGCATATTCTTATTGGGCATGGCTAGTGGACTCTGAGCCAGATTCCCGTATCTGTATCATATGGAGCTAAGCTTATGTTTCCTGATTTCTTGGCAAAAGCTTCCATTTGCTTATCTCAATTTTTCCCGTATGACTAGTTGGTATTTACTGAAAAGTAGAGCAATATATGAGCAGGATGTGGTTCACACTCTAGGCTTAAGGTATGGTGCATTTTTACCATCTTATGTGGATATATTACTGTTGAATTGTAAGACTTACTTTTGTCGCATCCGGATTCAAGTCTCCCACGACATGACAAGCGACCATAGAAATCTAAATTCATTTGTACAAGGTCTAGATTTCACAATTTCTAATATCCAAAAACAAAGACAACGGAATTTAAGCAGAGGATTGAGTTCAACTTGAATAGAGCAATTGAATAATAATATTTTAGCAGAATAGGAATTGAGGTTGAGTGACAGAATCCTCTCAATATTATTACATCCCAGAAAATGATTCCAATAAAGTTCCCATCCATTATGTGTAAATATTAAATAAACATAACACCTTCAAACGTAAATGCTTCAAAACTGCAAATGAAATGAGACCAAGTCCTCGGTGCTCCGGTCATGTCTCCTGTACCTGTAATAGTAGTGGGTCAGTACATAGAATGCACTGGTGAGTATTAAAACTAACTCACTTAAATCAACCACAGTAATCGTGTGGGACATTAGCAATTTCATTAAGTGATCTAGCTTTTTAAGGCCAACTTATCTTTATCTCGTAGGATTCCCAAACATTTTATTTCTCTTGCCAATTCAACACAGTATTTTGAAGCCACAAATTTATAAAATATGATATATAATGCATGGAATGTAATATGCACATTTTACCGTAGTCGACAGTCCGCCTTTGCAAAACAAATGTTAGCAACAATTTATATAGGATCCTATAAAACAGTTTTTGTTAGTAATGCATCATATCTATATATGACGGGTAATGGCTCTACCATAATTTGACTAAAACGGTAGACAATGCCCCTTCCGATGGAGATAACTAGCCCCACTAAAGGTCTTGAATACCCGTGCGATCTTTTATCGCTAAAGAATCACTAAAGAATCCACGATAAATGTATTCCCATAGGCCGACGCAATTCCGGTGCCCAGAACATCGCTCGTGGAATCTACCTTGTGCACAAGTTGTCCATGATCAAAGCTTTATGCAAGTTCTATATTATAAACATGAATAAAATAATGAATAAAAATGCAAATGAAAATATGATAAGTTCTCTTTCTTTGTACCAACAACATTACGACCTTTCCGTTGTCCCATATCATATTTCCATAGCCTGACTCATAATCCGTGCCTAAACGCACGTCTCAACCCAAAATCCATCCCAGGTCTAGTTTTCACAAGTATTACAACTTATCGATCATCTTTCTAAGGCTCAAAAATAAATCAAACACTCGTTCTATGTTCGTATCAGTTCGTATTTGTAAAACACAATGATTTTGTGTTCTTATCTTATTAGCATTCTTTTACACAACAGTCGATTTATTATGGTTCATCATTGCCTTAGGGCCTTTTAATTTTCTTTTAGAATACTTTTTCTTGTACCGTTAACAACATAAATAAGTATAGTTCTACTAAGCTAAGTTCCCGTAACAATTGTAACATTTCATAAGAATGTGTCTAAGTCCTATAATTACATATTCCATCCATTCCTAGAGTAAAGCAAGAAAGAACGAAAACATACAAGCAACTTAACTTTCTCTTTTATCTTGGTTCTCTTTTTTATGGTATCAATCATAAGGAAAGAGACGAAATAGAGAAATTTTGTTAAAAGTGAGAGATCGAGGAGATAAGGGTAGTATCCACTTACTGTTTGACAAAATGCCTAAGCTTTACGTCTCTTTTCTCAAATTTCTCGTCTCACTATCCCGTAGCACTTCTATAGCCCTCTCTCTCTCTCTCTCTCTCAAAAGTGATATGAAATAGTGTAAAGAGAAATGAGGGGAGGAACTTTACTTATTGACTCCCAAGGCTAGCTCTTAATGAATTTTAACCGTAGGAGAAGTTAATTAAGGTAAGATTAATCTCAACGGTAGATATCTAGATACATCAAACCTAGCCACAATTCCACCCTTTTCCAATTTAGGAGATATAATCAAATTTTACCAGAAATGACTAAGAGAGGTTAAATAACAATATTCAAAGAGAAATTTTATGAAATGCCCAAAAATTTAAAAAGTTTTATGAAAAACCCACCCCAAAATAAACTTTCATCGCGTGCCCTGCATTATCTAACATATATATAAAAGGGGACGGCATGACCTTTTTGTCCTTCTAATTTATTAAGAATATCCACAAACCCAGCAACTATTCATAAAAAACGGTTCGATTCCAGAAGAGGGATAATTACATACAAACCCCCACCTCTTCAAAAAAACGTTTCGTTCGCTCCTTCTTCTTCCATACTCTGTTCGCTTTCGATTTTAGGTCATCTCCTCCAAAAATCTTAGAAAATTCCTACAAGAAAGCGCCAGCGAATCTCCATTCGCAAGTTTCACACAATGTCGCAATCATCATCAAAGGATGTAGACCGAGTTAGAGAAGACGGAGAACAAGTAGATGTTGGAAAACAAAAGAAACAAGCGGTAAAAGTTAAGAGGATTGCTCGTAAACCAAAAGCTGCAAAAGAAAAACAAGTGCAAGAAGAAGTAGAAGAACAAGAACAGGGAGAACAACAACAACAAGAAGTAGCAGGAGGAGAAGAAGAAGATCAAGAAGAAGGGAAAAAAAAGGGTAAAACTTTCAGTCCTGTTCATTCTCCGTTTATATTGACGCGGCAAATGAGAATGATCATTCTCCGTCTATAAAATACACGGAGGATGCCCTTTCTGTGTCATTTGAACTAGAAATGGCCATTCTTCGTATTAAAATACACGGACAATGGCGTTCTCCCTTGTATTTTGACCTAGAAATGGTCATTCTCCGTGTATCTAACACGGAGAATGAATATTCTCCGTGTTAAAACACACGGAGAATGACATTATCCGTCTGTTAATACACACAGAGAATGACCATTCTCCGTTTTAAAATACACGGAGAATGGAATTTTCTGTGTATTTTGTCCTGAGAATGAGCATTATCCGTGTTTCTAACACGGAGAATGTTATTCTCCGTGTTAAAATACACGGCGAATGGCATTTTCTTGTATTTTGTCCTGAGAATGAGCATTCTCCGTGTATCTAACACGGAGAATGTTATTCTCCGTGTTGAATTACACGGCGAATGACGTTCTCCCGTGTATTTTGACCTATAGATGGCCATTCTCCGTGTTTCTTACACGGAGAATGTTATTCTCCGTGTTAAAATACACGGAGAATGGCATTTTCTCTTGTATTTTGTATTGAGAATGAGCATTCTTCGTGTATGTAACACGGAGAATGATCATTCTCCGTTTTAAAATACACGGAGAATGGATTTTTTATGTATTTTGTGCTGAGAATGTCCATTCTCCGTGTCAAAATACACGGAGAATATTCTCCGTGTCAAAAATACACGGAGAATGGAATTTTCCCTTGTATTTTGACCTAGAGCTGGCCATTCTCCGTGTATCTAACACGGAGAATGACCATTCTCCGTTTTAAAAAACACGGAGAATGGAATTTTCTGTGTATTTTGTCCTGAGAATGAGCATTCTCCGTGTTTCTAACACGGAGAATGACTATTCTCCGTGTTAAAATATACGGAGAATGGCATTTTCTTGTATTTTGTCCTAAGAATGAGCATTTTCCGTGTTAAGATATATTCTCCGTGTCAAAAATACACGGAGAATGGCATTTTCCCTTGTATTTTGACCTAGAGCTGGCCATTCTCCGTGTATCTAACACGGAGAATGACCATTCTCCGTTTTATATACACGGAGAATGGCATTTTCTGTGTATTTTGTACTCAGAATGAACATTCTCCGTGTTTCTAACACGGAGAATGTTATTCTCCGTGTTAAAATACACAGAAAATGACATCCTTGTATTTTGACCCGGAGAATGACATTCTCCTTGTATTTTGACCTAGAACTGGTTATTCTCCGTGTATTAACACGGAGAATGACCATTCTCCGTGTCAAAGTAAACGGAGAATGCTCATTCTCAGTGTTAAAATACACGGAGAATGACATTTTCTGTGTATTTTGTCCTATAAATGATCATTCTCCGTGTAAACATACACGGAGAATGGTATTCTCCGTGTAAACATACACGGAGAATGGTCATTCTCCGTGTATTTTTGCACGGAGAATGATCATTCTCATTATTATAATAAAGAATAATGTTGACGTAAACCTAATTGTTATTTTTTTTAGGAAAAAAAACTGTCAGGAAGAAAGAAGAAAGACTTTTTCGTGCAACATTCACCCCAATACTCTCTCTTATGGATGAGGTGAAGGAAAAGTGTGGCCATTTGCCTGAAGCAGTTATTGAAAGCTTGAAGAATGTTGGATTCTACAATTTCATAGATGTATTCTACAGATCCAAGGTGAAAAAGGCAGAACTATCTAAAGTCACACAAGGTCTGGAGAACTTGATGGGGACTTACTTAGAAGAAGATGGCATTGGATATTTCCAGTTGAGCAGCAGTGTCAAGGTAGCACCAACTGCTGATGAGATGGCAACCATTTTTGGTCTGCCAATGAATGATGACAGGGAGGTTGATGAGAAGTATCTGAAGATCATCACTGAGAAACAGAAGACCCCCCCCACCAGCAGACTCATTCAGCATGTGTACAGAACACTTCAAAAGACTGGTGACAAATTTCAAGGAAAAAAATGCAGAAGTATCAAATGCAGAAGTTAAGAAAAGGATCTTAGAGCTGTTGGGGGACAGAAATGCAAGTCCTGATGAGTTGGCCAGGTTAATAATATTCAACTTGTGCCAAACAGCATTCTTCACCAGAATGGGTGGGTCGAACTTGCCGTACAAGTTCTTCGCTCTGGTGGAGAGCATAGATGTTATAAAAAACATCTGTTGGCCACGGATTATTTTGGGGTACGTAATGGACAGCATAAAGAGAGCTGTTACAAAAGCTGAAGATGGCGACATTGAGATATCGTACAAGAAGATTGAAGGTTGTACGATATATTTCTTGTATTGGTTTGCAGAGCACAGTCAACTGTTGGAAAGGAAGTGCAAGCCAATAAGCACATATCCGAGATTCTACACATGGGATGGGAATAGAATCTCTATATTCCTCAAAAATGAATATCAAGGGGCTCAAACGAATTCTGAATTGATATTCAAAGATTTCGTTACATTGACTGTTGAAGAAGTAGAAGACCCAGAAGAGCAGCATATTATAGAAGGTGGAGATAATGCTGTTGATGAAGAAGAACCGCAAGCTGAAGCCCAAGCACCAGCAACAAACATAGCTGAGAATGAAGATATGTTGCGTGTCTTGGAGGAGAAATCTCAGCTTATCGCTGAGAATGAGCAACTCCAAGAAAGAGCTCAAAAACTAGAGGCAGATGTAGCACAACAACGTGCTGTGGATCTCGTTACTGATGGCTTGGAGAAGGAGTTAGACTCTATAAGGAACGAGAAATCGCTCCTTATGGCTGATAATGAGAAACTCCGTAGAAGAGTTGAAGAACTGGAGGCAAAGGGGTCGGAACAGGAACTAGACTCCCTTAGAAAGCAGAAATCTGAGCTTACTGCTGATAATGAAAAGCTTCGTCAACGTGTTGAGGAGCTACTTCTAAAAGGTAAAATATTCTATTTTTTCAAAATTTTAATTTGTAATTATGTGTATCTAACACAGAGAATGTCATTCTCCGTGTCAAATTACACGGAGAATGACGTTTTCTGTATGTTTTGACTTAGAAATGAGCATTATCCGTGTTTCTAACACGGATAATGTTATTCTCCGTGTTAAAATACTAGCGGAGAATGTCATTATCCGTGTTAATACACACTTAGAATGAGCATTCTCCGTGTTAAAATACACGGAGAATGATATTCTCCGCTAGTATTTTAACACAGAGAATGACGTTCTGTATTTTGACCTATAAATGGCCATTCTCCGTGTGTATTTTGACACGGAGAATAACATTCTCCGTTTGTAAATACACGGAGAATATCATTCTCCGTGTCAAAATTACACGGAGAATGTCATTATCCGTGTTAAACTAAACGGAGAATGTCACTACTTATATTTTGACCTTGAAAAGACATTCTCCGTTTAGTTTAACACGGAGAATAACATTCTCCGTGTATTTTTGACACGGAGAATGTTATTCTCCGTGTATCTTAACACGGAGAATAGTCATTCTCCGTTTATGTTATAGGAGAATGTCCATTCTCCTTGTAAGTCTAACAGAGAATGATCATTCTCCGTTTAGCTTAACACGGAGAATGACATTCTCCGTGTATTTTTGACACGGAGAATGTTATTCTCCGTGTATCTTAACACGAAGAATGGATATTCTCCGGATTAAAGTAAACGGATAATAATATTTTTCATTGTTTTTAAAAAGAAGATTATATAATATTGACATCATACCTCTTGTTGTTTGTTTTTATATCAGTGAAAGAAACAGACAATCTCAGAAAGGAGAATAAAAAGCTCAATAGTGATAACAACAAACTTCTCGAGGAAGTTGCATCATTGAATGATGAAATTAAAGAGAAGAATGATACAATTGTTAACCTTGAAGCAATGGCCAAAGCATTGCAGCTTGGGGAGGAGACTAAAGCAGTTCCTCAAAAACATTACACAAGAGCAAGAGAACCTGGAGGTATTAAAAACAATCAAATGCTCCAGCGGATGATGATTTTACAACACTGGAAGAGAAGAAAACAACTGATGCTACAAGTAAGAATGTAGCTGCTGGTCGGAAAAGAAAAGCTCCGTCCAGTACCAATAAGAAAGTAACTTCTGGCGAGAAAAGAAAAGCTCCTTCCAGTCCCGAGAAGGTAGACGATAAAAAAAAGATGTCAGAAAATGAAGAACTTGAAGAAGATTCTCCTGAAACAGCAAAGCTAGTGAAAGAGGAAAAAATGTTGATGCAATATCAAAAACTCAGGCTTTGGAACCAAGCAGACGATCAGCTGAAGCGTCTATACAGGAGCATCGTATACCCAAGAAGGATGACTCCAACGTAAGTATTCTAAACTTGAACCAAATTCTGTACAATTCACAAAGGAGAATTATCATTCTTGTTTATTCTCCGTGTATAGAATTGTCATTCTCCGTGTTAAAATGCACTGAGAATGGCATTTTCCCTTGTATTTTGAACTAGAGAAGGCTATTCTCCGTGTATCTAACACGGAGAATGACCATTCTCCGTGTTAAAATACACGGAGAATGGCATTTTCTTGTATTTTGTCCTGAGAATGAGCATTCTCCGTGTTAAATTACACGGAGAATGGTCATTCTCCGTTTTAAATACACGGAGAATGACATTCTCCTTGTATTTTGACCTAGAACTGGTCATTCTCCGTGTATTAACACGGAGAATGTCCATTCTCCGTATCAAAGTAAACGGAGAATGATCATACTCCGTGTAAAAATACACGGAGAATGACATTTTCTGTGTATTTTGTCCTAGAAATGATCATTCTCCGTGTAAAAGTACACGGAGAATAGTAATTCTCCGTGTTATAATACACGGAGAATAGCCATTATCCGTCCAATTCTTAACGAAGAATGATCATTCTCTCTGTTGGAGTTACTTTTTTTACAATTATATCATTAGCCTATATTATTAACATAAACAAAACTAAATTTATGTGCAGTGAAAATGTATACCAATACTTTCCAACTGCTCCAGAGGATTGTAAAATAAGAAGAAGGAACAATGACGTTACCTTGCTCTTTAATGCTAAAGAAATACAAGACATATTAAATATGGAAGAAATAGAGGCCAATGTTATGAACTTCACAATAAAGATTATGAACGAAGTACAAGCTGAAAGAAGACGTACCGTTCAATCAAGCTCGCAGGGTGCACAATGTAATTGGTTTGCAGTCATGATGCCCCATGCATTGGTAAGAATCAAAACTGAAAAATAAATATTGATGTGTACACCTACTAATATTGTTGTAAAAAACTAACTCATGATTTGTTTTTTGTTTTTTGTTTTTTTTTCTGGAAAACAGCGTACCGCTAAGTTTGCCGATGGAAACCCAACATCTGGAGCATTGCACAATTTCAAAGCAGAAATAGAAGATTTTATCATGGAGTTGGAGGATGACATTGAATGGTTATTCGTGCCACTCTTCCGTGAAGAGAATAAACACTATACACTGCTGGCATTCAACTTCAGCTCCTATGTTTGGACTCACTACAACTCATTGAGGAAAAACACAGGCGCTAAGGGAATCGAGGATGCAAATTACATGAAGAATAAAATCGAGCCAATTGTAATGAAGAAGATTGCATTGATGAGGGACAAAAGCCCAGCAATTCAGGAATATGAGACAACAGAGCTCAAGGTTGTTAAAGATTGCCCACAGCAACTATTATCCAGCTGCCTGCTGTATGTTGCGTATTATATTGAAAACTTGTCGAAAGCTACATTTGATTTACAAAAGAAAACAAACAAAGCAGTTCACAATATTATTGTACAGAGCAGGCTAACTTTGGCTAAGCTTTTGCTTATGGGTGACTGTGCAATTCCTTTTGTATCATAAAATAAAATGACAATGTAAATTGGCTAAGAAATTACTTATATATATTCTGTCTATCAGGTTTCTTTTGTAATGTATTTGTTGTCCTTTGTAATGAAACTCAGTTTTTCGACTAATTTACTTTGTTCTATATATGTAAATCTGTTTTGTTAAAGTTCTGTTGTTTGATTCTGTGTTAAAATACACGGAGAATGACATTTTTTTTGTATTTTAACCTAGAAATGTCATTCTCCGTGTGTTTTAGACACGGAGAATGTCATTCTCCGTGTTAAAATATACGGAGAATGACATTTTCTGTTTATTTTGACCTGGAAATATCATTCTCCGTGTAGCTAAACGGACAATGATCATTCTCCGTGTAAATTAACACGGAGAATGACCATTCTCCGTGTTAAAATATACGGAGAATGACATTCTCTTTGTACTTTGACCTAGAAATGATCATTCTCCGTGTATTTTGACACAGAGAATGTCATTCTCCGTGTATTTTGACACGGAGAATGACATTCTCCGTCTAAAAATACACGGAGAATGACATTCTCCGCGGAGAATGACATTTTCTTCGACCTAGAAATGTTCATTCTACGTGTTTCTAATACGGAGAATGCCATTCTCCGTCTAAAAATACACGGAGAATTACATTCTCCGTCTAAATTACACGGAGAATTACATTCTCCGTGTTAAAATACACGGAGAATTACATTCTCCGTGTTAGCATAGTGTGCAGTAAGCTGATTCTTCACATGGGTGCATAGGCCATTGTGGGCGCATACAACGCAATGGGCGAATGTCATTCTCCGTGTCAAATTAAACGGAGAATATCATTCTCCGTGCTTCTAACTCGGAGAATGTCATTCTCCGTGTTAAAATACACGAAGAATGGTCATTCTTCGTGTTAAAACACACTGAGAATGACATTCTCCTTGTATTTTGACCTATAAACATCCATTATCCGTTTATCTCATACGGAGAATGGTCATTCTCCGTGTTAATACACACGGAGAATGACATTCAATGCATTATAAAATCAGAGAGTATAACGGATAATAAGTTCTTATGCTGTTAGTATATATGTGAAACATTAGATATGCAGAGTTCAAACTATTACCATTGATATCAAAAAATGTAACATATGTATTCAAAAAACAATTATATAAAAGAAGGAATATATGTGTATGTATTAACGAGCGGGCGCTGCCCCATCGACCACCGTAGCAGCACGTGGAGGCAGAGGACAAGTGGTGCGGTTGTGATTGCATAATTCAAAACAATTCTGTCACCTTATCTTTCTCTTCTCTTTTCCCTTGTTCTCATATTTGCTCTTATAACGGTCCGCCTTTGGACGTCCAGGACCACGTTTCGGAACAGGGGGTAGAACAACATCAGTTGGATTATTTTCAAACTGTTTTTCAGAATCTGGAACTGGACGAATAGCACATGAATATAACTTCTGGTAATAATCTGATGTCCAATACAGCTCCACAAAGTCGTAAACAGATTTATCTGAACCAACTCTGATGCATTGTATTGCATGGCTGCATGGGAATCCATATACCTTCCATCTACGACAACTACAATGACAATCAAGAAGATTCACCATGTGGGAGGAAGTATCTGCGATCACCTCAAATTCGAAATCACCGGACCGATATACCCTATAACACATGCCATCATCTGTAAGCTGCTTCAGCATATCCTCAGCGTATGGAGTCAATTTGCTATTCAAACCAATTGCATCCTTGTGGCAATCCGAAATCATATTCATCATCTTCACACGGATGACATTTACAAGTGCTGAAATAGGCATTTTCTTCTCAGCCTTTATCCATGCATTGAATGACTCTGCACAACTAGAAGCAACCTCACCGTATCTACATCCCGGGAAGAATGCGTTTGACCAGTGTTCAGGTTTTTGTTTATTCATCCAATTCACAACATGACCACAATTCAGATCATAAATCTTCTTGATTGCTTGTCTATACCCACCTTTATACAGAAAAATAATAATTAATAAAGAATTAGGTCAATTCACAAAATTTTGAAAAAAATAAGTGCATTCTCCGTGTTTAAAACAAGGATAATAGTCATTCTCCGTTCAAAGCTACTAACGGAGAATGATATTCTCCGTTTAATACAAGACGGAGAATGTCCATTCTCCGTGTGATGGAAACGGATAATGAACATTATCCGTACTATGCAATAAGGATAATAATCATTATCCGTTCAAAGCTAACGGAGAATGATATTCTCCGTTCAATGCAAGACGGATAATGACCATTCTCCGTGTGATGGAAACGGAGAATGAACATTATCCATACTATGCAAGACGGATAATACCATTCTCCGTTCTGTTGCAGGAAACGGAGAATGTCCATTCTCCGTGTGATGGAAACGGAGAATGTATATTCTCCGTCTTAATGACACGGAGAATGCTCATTCTCCTTGTTAAATTAATGGTAAATGCATAGAAAATGTGCATATATCTGTCTCATTAACACACCTGGAGTTAGAGCATATACTGCTTGCCTCCAAGCTTCAAGTACATGCGGATACACTCTTTCATTTCCTTTCTCTTTCATCGGTATGTTATTCTTCATGTGATAATAGCAATAGCTATGGTAATCATTAGGAAACACTTTAGGGACTTCAGAAACTAGACCACTGCCTTGATCCGAAAGAAAAACAATACGCCTACTACATCCAACAACATTCTTTAGATTTCTAAGGAACCATTTCCAATTGTCACCATCTTCGCCTGAGACTATACCGTATGCAATAGGGTAGAACTGTTGGTTACCATTCTTTGCTGTAGCAGACATCAAACATCCTCTAAATCTCCCTGTAAGGAAAGTAGCATCCAAATATAACATTGGGCGACAATATTGAAAGCCTTCTACGCAAGCCCCATATGAAAGAAAAAGCCGCTCAACCTCATTGATGAATCATCTTTCTGGAAGTCGATAACGGAACCATTATTGGTTTCCTTTACCTTGTTGACATACCAACACAAGTCACTGTAAGATCTAACATCATCTCCGTACATTTCCTGGTGCACCAGCCTAATTTCGTGGTATGCCTGTCCATATGTAACAGATAAACCGTAGTCGACCTTGAAATCATCGACAACAGATTTTGCGGACTTTTTAGGATGCATCCGAACAATGTCACTAACCAAACTTTTCACAAATTTTGCTGGAACAACCAGATTACCTTTATCCATATAGCCAGCTCCACAATTATATTCTCTCACATACCTTTTCACCTCAAAAATTTGATTATCTTTCGAAATAGATATAGCATGGAAGCTCCACAAACAAGCATGTGTCTTGTAATTCTTGCAGCAAACAGTATACCTCCCCGGCTCAGATTTCAAAATGTGGAATGGATGACGAGATTCAAAACATACCTTTCTAACAGCATTCCTAACTTCTTCAACACCATTTAGAAAAATCTGACCAACACCAGTAATTGATCCAGGCCACATATCCGATTTCCTCTTCTTTACTGTCTCACTTGAGCCCTCATAAAATTGTACTACTCGTTTGTCCTTTACAGTAGGAGAACATCTACTCAAAGAACTAGAGGAGGAAGACGAAGGTCCCATGTGAAAGCTTTGACAAGGAAAAGATGTTGATGAAGAACATGGAAAGTATATTTGCTCCACAAATAGATCAAAACTCACATCATGAGTACCGTTAAAACCACCAACCAATGAGCGAAGCCAAAAATCACTTTCAACATACAGTTCAGTCCCATCAGAGTGCAAAAACCTGAAACGGAAGGAAAGTGGATCCAAAGAAGTCCATCGATCGCACACTTTAATCTTTAAAAAATCTACGGTACTTTCATGTGTGACACGGCAGGAAACACTGTCTCCCTTGAAACAAATGTTAACTAAACAACTTGATTCCATACCTTCCCCCCTGATAACATAAAAACATTAGAGGTCACAAATAGAACAATAAAATTCTCGTCTAATAATGATTATTCTCCGTCTAAAAATAACGGAGAATAAATATTCTCCGTTTGGAACTAACTTATAATGGTCATTCTCCGTCTAAAGTAAAACGGAGAATGACATTCTCCGTCTAAATATAACGGAGAATGATTATTATCTGTCTGTAACTTATGGTTAATGCTCATTCTCCGTATAAAAACATACGGATAATGATCTTTATAAGAAGTAATTGTCATTCTCCGTTAAAATATAACGGAGAATGCTATTCGCACAAAATAACAAGATTAAATATCTCTCTAACATTTTCTAAGTTAATAATCTTCATAACAAATTCAAATTCAGCATAAATTTCGAGATATACGAAGCTGATGAATGAATTTCTACAGATCTGAAATCTCACCTTGTTTTAAGATCTATAAAAAGAAAAGAAGAAGATCTTCTCTCCACAATTGACCTAATCGTCGGAAACCACGAAGATGATGATGATGATCGATGATGATGAAGGATGATCGACGTTCGACTGACGAAAACCACAATGAACTACGAACGATTTTGCGATCTCTAATAAAGATTATATCAATGGATTTCAAATTTCTCGTGAAGAAGAAGAATACGAATTTCTCAATCCAAATCTGAGTTTGCGAATTCATAATTATATATAGATGTCCAAATTTGCGCGAAGGGGTATTTTTGGAACTATGATAATGGCAAATTTTGTAAATACATATCAACTAGAGAGAATCTTGAAATATTTAACGTGGAAAAACTTAATTCTGGGCATTTCATAAAAATAATCCAGCGGGTGGGCATTTCATAAAAGCCCACCCCGAAATTGGGCTTCTCAGCAATTTCCAGATATTCAAATTTAAAAAAGATGCCAAAAAATATTCTTGACTTTAATTCGAAATGAAAATATATTCTAATGAGTATTCTTCCTCAAAGTGGATATCACTCAAAAGTATACAATAGTGAACCAGTACCAAAACCAATAAGTCAATCCTCCAAAAACCATTAAGCAAGATGTCACCATCCAAAACCAATAACCCAGCATAATCCAAAACAAAGGGACACTTGGGTCTAAACCCAACCAAACACAAAGGGTCTAACCAGCCAATACAAAATCCAAACCCAAGGGACGAAACATAACCAAATCCAAACCATCTTAACTTTTGAAGTCAAGGGAACCCCAGTCAAGTGCTGAAACCAAGATCAACATAGCATAGGACTCAAAGTGGGAACGAGGTATAACAACTTTAACCCTAATTTACTCATTTATAAAAAAAAAATCTGAATCTTACACAAAATGTTCTACTTTATATACTAATTACTTGTATTATGATTCTCACTACCCATATGCGAAATTTATTTATACTAAAATACAAACGTCTTTCTACAACACTAGCGGAGACAATGTGAGCTTCCGATGAAATATATTTATGTCATCGCATTCATAACTTAATTTTTGCTTGTATGAATTGCATCCTTTCAGTGTTCTACTACAAGGGTTTAAACAATAGTGCATTATAAGTTATTGATAACTGATGAGTAAAAAAGCTATATCCCCTCTTTGTTGCCTTACTATGATCTTAGCGAAACAGATGTACAAGAGTAAGGATACATAACCAGATGTCTCATACCCAAAAAAAATTGGTATACTGTAACCTAGATGTCTTTGTCATACCCAATAGGTATGAAACTAAATAAATAAAAATGAAGAAAGTCCTTACAGTTCCATCAGATGTCCCAAAGTGCATCTGAAATCATCTAAAGATGGACTGGGTTTGGTATTGCTTATTTTGACTTCTTATTCTTATTTGTCTTAAAAGTAGCAGGAACAGATGTTTGGTAACAGTTGCTAAAGTTTATTTTTTTGATAAACTAGTTCATTCTTGGGGCAACCTTTTTATAAGCTAGTTCTTTTTGTAAAGCGGCAACAATTCCAAACTAGGCCTACCACACGACTGTCATCAAAACTGCTGTTACTCTTGTTACTTTCATCCATCAGGCTGCAGTTGGTCTTACATGTTTCTATCGTGCTGAGCATATGGATCAGCTGGGTCACCTCCTGTCTTCCTGGAAAATTTCTCCCTATTCTTCTTTTGTTTTTCCTCGGATGCCTCTCCTTCCCAATGATGAATAGCAACTTGCTTAGTTTTCCCCCCCTAAACACTGAAATGTCTCCCAACTATAAATTGAGCTTGTTGTGGCTGCTAGATCCCATGATTCTCTATTCCTTTTCTTGACTCTCTAAGCCCTATTTCAACTATAATACCCACATTGTGCCTGGCATAGTCAATTTTGTTAGGAAAATACTCTACGCCTCTTTGCTTCATTGGCATGTGCGTTCTTAAGATGTAGAAATTGGTGCATCGTCTCTTTGAGATAGGAAGCTATATGATAACGGAAGGAATCCTTTCCAAATCTTTGTTACTGAAAGCGTAAATGTAGATGGCTTTTGTAGTCAAGTTCAAATTAGCAAGGGTTTTCATTTGTCAAATAATTTAAAACAGATTCCTTGATGCCTTGATGTATAATTTCTCGTAAAATAGCAGAACAGTTGGCAAAGGATGTGGAGATGTTTGCTCAGCATGCTGGTCGCAAATCTGTTAACATGGAAGATGTTATAATATCAGGTATATCATCGGTCACGTTTCATAATTTTTTATGAATGCCTTATAATTTAGGAAGCAGACACCCAACAATCTGAGCCGCGTCGTGTCAGACACATATCGAACATAACCCACACTCCAAAATATACTAGGACACACCAAAATAGGTGCCATGTCCATGTCACATTGTCCTCGTATCATGTCGTATCTGTGTTTGTGCAACGAAGCCTATAATGCAAATGGCAACAGTCCTTGTATTTTCCTTATAATTGTTGCTCATGTTATTTCTACCAGTCTGGGGATAAAATGATATGCCAGCATATTGTAAGCATCAAATGCTTTTGTTCTTCCCCAATTATTCCTACTAAACTACACAGCTGCTGTCACATCAAAATAAATACCTGTTTGAGTGTTTATTCAAATTAAACCCCTACAGTTTCATATTTTTTAACTATGTAAATTCCTTGCTAACTTCATGGGAGCTTGAAACTGTGTTAAATTTTGTCAGCACACAGAAATGAACACTTGATTGGTTTACTAAGATCATTTTCTCAAGAAATAAAAGGAAAAGAGCCTCTGGCTGAAAAGAAGAGGAAGAGATCTTCAAAGAAGGAAGACAAATCAGACCGCACCTGACAGAGAAGTTTTCTGCTGTTTGGTGAGACAAATTGTGGAGGTGCTTCTAATTTCCAATCATGTTATTCATGGAATATTTTATTCTTAATTCTATTTTCCTTATGCTGCCTTTCTCTTGCTGGGTTCTTCTTAGATACCTAGAAGCTATTTATACATACATGCATGAACCCAGTCTCTAATATCCTCCTGGGCGCCTTATTCTGAGAAGACCATATAAGTCCATGATACGTATGACAACTTGAAGTCCTCGGTGTTTGGTGTTTATTTATGCAATGGGATATGCAGTTATTGTATGGTTTAGTATCTTGATATATATGAAATGTTCTAATAACAAGACAAGGTAACTGGAATCTAAATGTGATAGCAATGCGACTGTTGCAGGGAAGACTACTAGGAAGACAACCAGGAAGACCTGTTGTACTTAAGTTTCACTTAGTAATATACTGGTTGCTCAGAATATTATGGGAGAAATGTGATACCACCCCAAGCTAAAACTATAAACAAGTTGTCCGACTTGGCATCAAGTTTAATTGTGTCGGCCATGTGTTATTGTTACTGTACATTGTAGTCATAGAATGCTTGATTCTCTAATTACTTGTTCAATTGGTGCCATTTTGATGCATAGTTTGGGAGATAACATAGTTGGAATTTTACAATTCCCATAGTTTTAGTTTTAGTTTGCATTGGCAAACTATGGCTCATTTTTCTTGGCTATAAGTATCACATGATAAACAATTTGGAATTCCAAATCTACCTTATTCAAGAATGATCAAGTGAAATTAGGGAAATTGTGGATTGGGACAGTAGAAGCTATGAAAATGGACTGTCAGACCATTTACTTTCTCTCGAGATACCCTGATAATAGGAATGACTAGTTTAAGATTTTCTTGTAGCAAAACATGATATGCTTAATTGGTAAATCAAGAGGGTGTCACTTGGAGCGAAGGTAAGGCTTGGCAGTTGCATCCTGGAGGATGTAGATTAGGTCGACGAAACGATGTCTCCATACATTTTGGGGGTAAAGTATGTGTACATCTTGACCTTTTCTAGACCTTGCGTTAGTGGGAGCCTCGTGTCATTGGTACATTTATGATTTTAATGAAAATCAAGTTTCTAATAGTTGGATTAGAAAGAAATGGGTTTTATCTTGGTAGGGGAGTTTTTACTTTTCTCTTGGCTTTATGCTTTCCTTGTGATATTCATAGCAAGAGGTATTTCGTGTGTGAAGAAGGTAATTTTATTAATAGAAGCAACGAATCAATCTCTCTATGCTCACTTTCCCAGCTACTTAGTAGCTAGGTTTGAAACAAAATATTGATATCATTATCTATATTATGCGGTATTTCTATTATTGCATTGCAGTCGATAGACCTTCAATAATAGGCATATTTTGCCCCTCCACATGTTGCCAGACCGCAAAAACCAGTCTTATTTTGGCTTTCCTGAAATCAATTCCACCACGGTTGCGAAAAGAGTCACTCTCTGCAAGCACATCGTTGAGCTGCAACTATGTCGGTTTGGAAGTCCCGTTGGTGTTGCCATATATCCCAGGTTGTTTGGCATAAGAAGAACATGTGATTTCGAGTCTCTTCTCCTGCTTGGCACATCACACAATTAATATCCTTTATAATGATACCAAATTGTGCATCCTCTCTCTTGTCAATAGCCTATTCCAAAATACTTTGTACAACACATCTTCCATTTCATTGCTCCTCCCTTTGTGCACACGAAGTTCACCCAGTCACATCATGACGAGGACGAACTTGTTCAAATGCCACCTGGAATGAAAAGCTACCACTTTTCGAAACATCCCAACTCCACCGACCGATCCTGGGTACCCTCCCTATCGATTGTCACCTCCTTTTGCTGAGTACCTTTGTCTCACCTAATGATTCCACTTGTGGCCACAAATAAGGCCACTTAGAGTCTCTCTACTTCCGATCAATTCGAAGGTTGGCCAACCTAGTCGATCCAATAAACTTTGATGATTAAGCCACGGATGAAACCATAGGCTAGTGGTATGTAACACCCCAGTCCCATAATACTTGGGACTAGAATCGTAGACATGCCAGCTGTCTACATACGAAGTATACTCTAATATATGGATATCTCGTATGTACACATAAGCTGTAAAATGTAGAAAGTCAAGACACTAAATCTCATCCACGAAGATAAATAATGATATAAAAGCAACTTTGAGTTTGTCATGTATACAATCGTTGGGCGGAGACAAATCCACTACCAACTAATTTAAATAGAGAAGAAATATACAAAAAAAGTGATTTGGTCGAGCGAAGGGGATAACGATCCAAAAGCAACGTATCGAAGGAATAAAGCGCAAGTCATGGCCTTGGCTTGAGCACCTGCAGAAAGTCACAAAACACACCTAGAGGAATCACCAGGCCTCAGAGGGACGTAACAAGACACATAATATCATGCGATAAACTGAATATAAATAAAGCTCAACAAAAAGTATCTAAGCCTAACAGATAAAGGTCCCTAACCATTCTATGTGAAACATGCACTTTTGAGGACAACGTTCTACACAGGGGCTGTAAGGATTCACGCAAGTAATAAAGAGTGGCCGTCAAGTAGCGCTTATCCGAGACGCTATCGGCCAGGCAGCAAGTAGCGCTCATCCGAGTCACTATCACCCATAAGTGTGTAAAAAGTAAATGTAGCCCCTACGCTAATAGTTGTCCTCTCCCCCCAATACTCATGTCCAAGATGTATCCACAACCTATCCAGTTGGCAACTTGCTATGGCTTCTATCTCGACTCACTAATAGCAGTTACCTCCTAACCGTCGCACGATCCATCCGTATCGATGGCTAGTCGAGTACGCAGGTCCGTTTCCTATATGAACTCACTCATCACGTGATACACATGTGTCAAGGCCATAGAGATATGAAAATATCTCCACTCTCATAGGGTGGTCAAGTGACACAAGGTCGACATGCAAAATAAGATAACTAAAATATAGTAATTTGCAAGAAAAATTTATATTTGCTAGAAATAAGTAAAAGTATGCATGATATAGAGCAATTTAAATAAACAGTAAAGGCAAGATGTCTTGCCTGATGTGTCGCCGAATTTTGTGTGATTTTCTGACATGTCCCAGTAGTCTACTAGCCATGGTCGTTGTACACTGGTCCGAATTCGCAAGGACATATGAACGTAGAATCAGTCAGGATAATTGGTGATAGCCGAGAAGAAATTGTGGAGATAGATATATATACAATTTTTTAGAAATATTCATATTATCTCTAAACTATGTTTATTTGTAAAAATACTTTTACGAAAACACTTGAAATTATTTATGTATAATAATTTTAGAATTTATGTTTTACTAGTAAAAATATATTTGCTAAATAAAATTAAAAAAACTAAGGAAAAGGTTAGGCTAAAACTCTAAGTTTGTCAAAATAAAATTTTTAGGTAGAAAACGATATTTTATGAATCAAAAAGAAATTTAGATAATTATTTGAAAATCTGAAAACTCGATTTTTGTCAAACAATATTCCTAGGATAGTCTATTAAATAGAAAAATATTTAATAATATAAGTGGAACTTTTTAAACACCCAAACCCAATAATAATATATATCTGATATAAATATATTTCAGAAATATTTTTCACTAACTAATAATAACAGTATACCTTATAAAAATTATCATACCCAAATATATAATGATACAGGAGAAATAGGCATTAATAATAATGAAAATAATAAAATATAAAAATATACTAAAATACCAACAACAACATCTGTGGAAAAAGAGTGTGGAGAGAGGGTTCCCGAGAGATGGAGATGAGTGAAGGAAAGTCTTTTCTCTTGCTCGGGAGGGAGAGCAATGGAGAGAGCGGGTGAGAGATCGGTAGAGAAGAAGACTACGAGAGAGAGAGAGGGGGAACTCGACTCGTCGGAGGCACGACGGAACGACACGGCGGTGCCAGATCCGCGGGTGGAGGGATCCGCTCGGTGCGGAGGCACGACGGAGGGGACGAGTGAGCTCGCCGGTGCTCGGGCGGTTGTCGGAGCTGGGCGCACAGAGGCTGCGAGGGACGGGTCTCGTACGGCCGAGGGGAGTCGTCGAGCGCGCAGAGGGCGGCGATCATCGACGGCGGCCGACGCTGGGACGGCTGTTGGTGAACGTGGCGGTGGTTGTCGCCGGTTTCGACGAGGTAAGTGATGAGGTGATGGTGGTTTGGTTTAATTTGGTGAATTTTGTTGTGGGGTTTCGGGAGGTGGCCGGCTGTTCGCGGTGGCCGTTTTGGGTGGCCGGGGGATAGATGGTCGGGATGGGGTTTGGTTGGTGTGGTGATGATGAAGAAGATGGTGGTGGCTTGGTCTGGCCTTGGTGGTGGTGACGGTTTTGGCGAGGATGGTGACAGTAGCGGTGGTGCTGTAGTGGGTCGCCGACGAAGCCGTAGTCGCCGGGCGGTTGCGAGGAGGGTGGTGCAGCAGAGGGGAAAAACGGTCGATGTGTGGTGTCGAGGGGTTCGGGGAATGGTGGCGTTGGCTAAAAAAGGCAGGGCGATTATGGCGGTTCGGATGGCAGGTCGATGTCAGGCAGTGGGGGATCAGCCATGGAGCGGCCAGGATTGGGATTTAGGGCTAGGGTTAGGGTTTTAGCTGGAGTTAGAAATTTGGGTTAGAGATTTGGGATTTTGGGAACGTGTCCGAAATTGGCAGACAAGAATAGGAAGATTTAATTGTAAATAAAATAGTGGAAGAAGAAAGATATACACGGACACGATGCACGCACGATTGGCTATGGTAGATGATTTTGGGTTGTGGGAATTTTGGAGTTTATTTGGAGTCCCCCCGAAAAGAGCAATGAGGAGCTCTCCTTATATAGGAGGTGGAGGACCCAGTTGGATAAGGACTGGGATTGTTTAAATCCCCCATTAGATAAATCACCCTTTTTAATTTAAAGCAACTGATCATATCCAATCGTATAAAATAAAATCTTTTCCAAAATAATTATCATAATTAATTAAATTTAAAGCAAAACAATATTTTAAAATACTTTTTCGAATAATAAAATATTAATATTAAATAAATTTCGAAAATAGAATTATATATATAAATTTAAATTGATGTGCCTCGTATGCAATGAATATTTGCATAAAATCTCGTTTTCAAAATTACTATTTATATAACTTTTCATGATGTAAAATAAAGATCTGGAAATCCCAATATGATGCATTTTTTTTACAACTTTACGCAATTAAAAATATTTATTATTTATTATTTGAAAAATCATGCTTCTAAATAAAAGTGTTTTTACAAAAATATGTACCTCGCACATATTCGCACTCAACGAGCCATACGAAAATACGAGCTCATACGCGACGTTCAATACGACAAATTCGTACGCGACGTACAAATACAAAGTAAAAATTAATACCAAATTTATTTTTTAAAAAATCAATAGTAAAAATGAAGGGGTTTACATGGTAGCACCATTACACACAACCCGATTGATGAGTAGCTTTAGGCGAGTGATTAAGAATACTCTTGAATGTAAGGTAGTAGTTATTGTCCATTTGTCCTGTCCATAAGTTGTTATTAGCGAGGTATCTACCTCTAGTCCATTCAGCCCATAACGACCTACCCTCTAAAAAATGCCAAGCCATCTTGATATTAGCAAAATCTTGAAGAGTCTTGAGCGTTCGGATCCCACTCCTCCCTCTCCTTTAGTGCCGACACAGTTCGTCCCAACTGATCCCATGTAATACTCCTCTTCAAGCAAACTCTATATAATATTTTTCTATCTTGCTAATAGTAGATGAGGATAGCAGTATAGCTTGGAGCCAGTAAAGAGCAATGGATGTAATGACCGTCCGAACCAACTCCAGACGACCCCCATCCCTCTAATCTCTTCTGAACATAGTCGACAATTCCCTTGCAGTCAGATTCCCCAATATAGTTGATAGATAGCGGAAGTCCTAAGTAGTGGACAAGAAGCCGACCTTCTTCAATACCAAGCAACTGCAACCATATATCTTGGTTAGAGTACGTGCGATTAAAATAACGTCTACTTTTGTTCATGTTTAGCCTCACACCTCAGTCAGAGCACCAAGACTCCCATGTGATAGCTCCAGGGAAACAAGTAGATCATTGGCATATATCAGATGAGACACAATAGGCTTTGATCATTTAAATATAGGAGTAATTCTTCTTCGATGGATACCACATCCATCATACAACTACTCCATGATAATAGTGAATAGATACGGAATAGGGGGTCACCTTGCCTCAAGCCTCTATTGCTTCCAAAAAGTCTTGTGGTTACCCTTTCACTAACACCGAGAATGTTGGAGTAAAGATGCACTTCATAACTCTATCAACCCACCAACCATCAAACTCCATACTGAACATTATGTGGCCAAGGAAATTACAGTTCACCGAATCATAAGCCTTCTGCATCCAGTTTGATGCAAGCTTTACGAAGCTCTTATTTTCTTGAAGTCCCTGACCATTTCATTATCAAGAAGACAATTTTCAGCAATATATCGTCCGTGAATGAATGTTGTTTGATTTGCCGATGCAAGTCCCTGCATGTGGCTTTGCATTCTGCAACACATAAGATGCGTAATATTTTTATATAAAAAATTACAACAAGATATTGGTCGGAAGTCAACCAAGGATGTAGCTCCTTCTTCGGGATAAGGGTTATGAATATGATTTAACTCTTTGAGAAGGGAGACCTGTCGTGAAAAAATCTTGGATCACGTCAAGAACTTGGACTTTAATTATATCCCAATAATATTTGAAGAACTTGGCATTAAAAACTATCAGGGCTAGGGGCTTTCGAAGTATTAACAACCTTAACTATAGCCTCCACTTCCTCCATCGCAACCGGTCTACGAAGAACTTGGTTACCTTCATTTGTAACCAGTCTCATGCAGATTTCCTTAGGGAATTCAATAGCATAAACAGTTTGAATGTAAAATACTCCAGTACCTCCCTACTGATATCCTCTCTGCAATACTGCCCTTCCTGTGGAATCAATCAGACTGTTGAGGCTATTTTTGTGTTGCCTAGCTCGGATAACAGCATGAAAGAACTTCAAGCACATGTCAGTATCCTTGAGCCAAACACACTTGGCTCTATGCATCAAGTGCAGTTCTTCCCGAAACCGAGCCTGCCTAACAGTTTCCTGCAGAGCAACTTCCCTAAGGGCTAGCTCTTTATCAGTACGGTCAGCTTGCAATTGATCCTGCAGTAAACAAAGTTCATTCTCCAGCATATGAAGTTGGGGTTTGGGTCTTGACTTGTTCCACTCATTAAGCTCCCCCTTAACTGCTTTCAGCTGCTGTGATAGGCGGAATTGCTTATTACCCCTACCACAACCTTCTGATATCCCCTCGGCACCGCATCTTGTTACCCCTCTATTTAACTCCAGGAGTTGCAAAATCTGAAAGATCGAGCTTTAGGGCGAGATCGACTTGCCATTCTGACAAGGATTGGTGTGTGTGATCACTGGTTGTAGCTGGCAGCCCTTGGGCGAAGGCTGAGAGGAATATATCCAGCCATTTATGGTTTGCCGAGAGCTCGGTCTAACTGACATGATATGCGATTATGGACAACCCTATCGTTCCAAGACCATACGTGCTCTGTACGCGACAAGCACGTTAATCCTGAGCCCAAAATACATTGTTGTTTGCAAGGATGATGTTACATTAAAATCCCCAACCATAAGCAGAGGCCTAGAGTCACCTATGGCAACAATAACCTGAAAGGTATATCCTGCCAAAAGCTGAAATTGCTTGGCCCGTGTCCATACCGCAACAAAAACAACTTGCACACGTACTTGGTTACTTGCTCACTTATTTCTATTTACAGGATGGAGGAGAAGGTTCTGGATCTTGTTAGTACAAGTACATTTCTAAGGAACACTGGTATTTCAGCATCACTGGATGTTACCAACAATGGATCCTTGGGGGAAGCAGGCTGTTATGTACAGATTAACTTTGTTATAGCGAGGAAGAGAACTTTGGCTGTTGTGTTATTTGTTGATTAGCACTTTAAATTTTCGCTTGGAAGCCTTTCTCGAGTTGGGAAATAAAAAGACTGAAGTCACCATAATTAACAGAAATCCTGGTATTCCGAAGTGCCCTTTTTTTTTTTTCCCTCACAAGCAAGGAACTAATCTGTGGAACAGAATTTTGAACCGTGAGTATACAATGTTTTGATGGATGTTTTGGTTATAAAGCCCGGATATTACGAAATTGATTATGTATTATGTATTGTCACGACGGGACACTCCGAAATACACTAATGCAGCCAAAAATAGTATTGTGACCTTGTCTCTTGTATTATGTTGTAACTTATTCGTATATGTGCCCAAAAAAAAAGTATATCTGCAAGTAATGGACCAAACACTTTCTGAAAGTAGTGTTGGGCTTCCATGAAACTTGAACTTCAGGTATCAGGTTTCCGTTAAATTTTAGGACTAGACGGTCCTTAATGGGGACTCCATAAAAAAAATCTACATAAAGTGACAAATGAACAGTACTGTATAAAATGTATGACAGTTGATTTTTCGATCAAGATCAGATTATGCCAAAGTTCTTCATGTACTTCTTGATCTTAGTTGTATTATTTCTTACCCTTATTTACCCTCTTTATTGTCTACAGGCTTATTATTGCTTTTTTCATCATTAGCAATAAATTTATTATTTTCTTTAGTAGAAAATAACCAATATATTTTCAGAAATCCATAACGATCTTTTGGATGCTTCCAATATAGGTTGAGATTATATGGTAGATATATCGGTTATCCAAGTATCAGGCAAGGATATATCTGATAGGGATAATAATTCTGGTTGAATTATTTTACTTATTGATTCTTGTTGAAGTATCCATAATCATCAGACGTTTTGAACGTATGTACTTCTGATAATGCACACTGAGATTTTCATACAAGTTTTCTTTGACAATAATTATATTCTGTAATTAAATATGGAGATTAATATCTTTCTCTATATTAGGATCATCGAAGTGTTGGGAAAGAAGCGCAGAAACCTTTTTCCAAACTAGAGAGTACCTGCGAGAGAACCGGGCAATACAACGCACGAACCAAATACCAAACACAATCTACGCAGACACAAAAATTTTGACGTGGAAATTCTTTGCGGAAAAAATCACGGGACGATCGGAGTCCAACCCTTGAGAAGCTTTCACTAATAAAATAAAGGAGTACACCCTCTACAAACTTCTCCCGGTCCAATACGGATCCCCACAACACTTGGAAGCAAAAATAATTGATTACAAGGCTACGAATAACACAGATGACGAGTAAAGATTATCCGAACACGATCCTCCTTCGAAAACGGTCTTCAATCCTCCTCTCCCAAAGTTGCAATGGCATTCTTGCCTCTTTTCTCTCTATTTTTTTCAATGTTGTGTTATGATTACGGTTAGGAAAAATCATGTATAAATTTTCTAATCTGCAGCAAAATCTGGACCGTAGGATACAATCCAACGGTATAAAAAATATCTTGAAATCAGCCTCAGCCCGTCGACACAGAGTTCGGCCAGAACTCTGTGTTTTCGTGACAGAACAGTTCTTGAACCAAGGGGGCAGAGTTCAGCCCGAACTCTACCTCTCCTGTTCCAGAATGTACTCTGGTAGCTCTCGAGCTTCGTCTTCGTCTCCGAATGGCCTTGTCACCTCCCCGAGCTTCTCTGACACACAGACGGCGCTCGTCGCACTCCGGGATCTTCTCCACATCGGTTGGGAACCCCACCCACTCCAACATTTCTTCCCCTTCACAACTATGTGGAGGAGGTCGTAATCCCGACGATCTGCCTGCAGAACTCAAACTTTTCCCTTGGTAGAATCTTGGTGAACATATCTGCTCCGTTATCATCTGTATGAACCTTCTCAAGCTCCGCATCATTCTTCTCAACCACATTCCGTATCCAATGATACCGAGTCTCGATATGCTTGGACCGGCTATGAAAGGTCTGATTCTTCACAAGGTGAATAGCACTCTGATTGTCGTAAAGCAAAGTATACTGCTCTTGCTTCAGCTCCATTTCCTGCAACAGCTTTTTCATCCACATCAACTCCTTGCAAGCCTCCGTCGTCGCACTGTACTCTGCCTCTGTCGTCGACAAGGCAACACACTTCTGCAACCGCGACTGCCACGATACCACTCCTCCAGCAAACATCATCATATAGTCCGAAGTCGATCGCCTCGTATCTACATCTTCAGCCATATCAGCGTCGGTATATCCAACCAGCTTCGGCTCGTCACCACCAAAAGAAAGTCTCCAATCGGCAGTACCCTGAAGGTATCGTAGAATCCACTTAACCGCACTCCAATGTATCCTTCAAGGATTTGAAAAATACCTGCTATCTGTGCCAATTGTATGAGCGATATCTGGTCTCATACACACCATAGCATACATAAGGCTTCCCACAGCTGAGGCATATGGAACCTGCTTCATATCTTCTTTTTCGTCCTCGGTAGATGGACACTGCTCCTCAGTGAGCTTAAAGTGAGCCGCAAGGGGGCAACTCACTTTCTTCGACCCATCTATCCCGAAACGCTGAAGTACCCGATAAATGTACTTCTTTTGGGACAAGTGTAGCAGCTTGGACTCTCTCTCTCGGCTGATCTCCAACCCAAGAATAGTATTTGCTGCGCCCAAATCCTTCATAGAGAAGGTCGCGCCCAGTTGGCACTTCAACTCCGCTATCTTAGTGGCATTCCGACCCACTAATAGCATATCATCAACATAGAGCAATAAAATGATGAAATCATCCTCGATAAAGTATCTCATAAATACACAATGGTCTGACGTCGTCCGTGCATAACCATGCTCCCCCATAAACGACGCGAACTTCCTGTACCACTGCCTCGGAGCCTGCTTCAGACCATATAAGCTCTTCCTCAACCGGTAGACCAAATGTGACTTGTCCTTCTCACTGAATCCCTCTGGCTGCTCTATGTATAGCTCCTCCTCAAGATCACCGTAGAGGAATGCCGTCTTCACGTCCATTTGCTCGACCTCCAAGTCGAAACTGGCTGCCAATGCTAGCACCACCCGAATAGATGACTGCTTGACGACTGGCGAAAAGATGTCATCATAATCCACGCCTTTTCGCTGACCGTAGCCTTTAACTACCATCCTCGCTTTGTAGCGAGGGCGAGTAGCATCATCCGTCTGCTTCACTCTAAACACACATCGATTCTTCAAAGCCTTCTTGCCCTTTGGCAACCGCACCAGCTCGTAAGTAGAATTGGCATGTAAGGAACCCATCTCCTCCTGCATAACCTGTATCCACTCCTTCCTGTGTTTGTCTTCCATAGCCTCTGCAAAACTTTTGGGCTCTCTCCCATCAGTTAGCAGCATATACTCACCCGGTGAGTATCTCGTAGATGGTCGACGATCTCTGTCGCTCCTTCTCAATGGAGACACTGTGCTGGCTGTATATGTAACCACCACTTTTCTAAAATGTGGGTAATTTTGAACTTTTGTAAAATTTTAGGATTTTGTTTAATTGGTGAATTTTAGATTATTTTAATATTTTTTAAATTGATGTATTGTGATTTTGGTCATTTTTTATATTTTAATATTGATTTTATGGGATTTGTTTAGTCGGGTTTAAGTTTCGTCTCGTTCCGACTTGTGTTAGTGACCCGGTTAGCTTAGACTCTAGACGGGACCCCAAGATTAATTAGTCATGGCTCACAAATTCTACTAATTAATTTAGTAAGTTTAGACTAATCTCACTTGTTATATTGGTTAAGTTAGAGGCTTAAACTTAACCCTTTTGATCCCAAACTTGAACCTAACTTAAAATTAACCAAAGGAGATTAGTAGGGGCCTTGTTGGGCTTTCTCCCAAGGCCCAAATAGAGTTTAATGGCAGCCACCTATAGGTAGGGTTAGCCTCCTTTCTTTCATTCACATTTGCCTCATTTTATTCACAAAGTGTTCTTCCCCAAATTAGAGAGCTTCCCTCTTTGATTTGATCTCTACATCCCTCCATCAAAACTTCCATCCAACCTTCTCATACTACCAAGGGAGGGTGCTAGCAAAGATTTGGAGCAAAGTGCAAGGAGGAGTATCTTTTTGGAAGATCTTCGTGTCGGAGCCGTGTCCTTGAGAGTATCATTGGGATTCCACTCACAATAGGTCAAACCAACACTCTAAATTGATTTTCTATGCATATTAGTTAGTTTTGAATCCATAGGATCCACCTCCATGCATGTATCCCCTTTAGATTCAAGTTTGAGGTCATTTGGAGCTCTCTTGAGGATTTTAGATATGTGTTTTGTGTCCTACTTGATAGATCATAAATTAGGACACCCCATGTGTTTGGTTTATTGCCTAATAGGATTAATTATGTTTTAAATTAAGTTTTAGAATGGTTAGAGAGTGGATTGATCTTAGTTAGGATGGTTAGAATGTGTTTCATTTGGATACCTATATTGGTATCCAAGTATCTTGGCCTACATGTGTTTCTTTTGTCCAAAACAACCCAAATTCGTTATAATATTCATCCACGTTTTTAGTAATCATAGTAACTTAGAAATGCCATAACTTTTAGCTCAGAACTCCGATTAATCTCCCTTTTTTTAAAAGAACCGTATCGAAGTTAGATTTCCAAATATATATTCTAATAAGCCAAAATTGTTCTAGAACTTTCTGTAAAACTATTTGAGTGTCAGCTGTCCGAAAGACAAACACGTTTCAGCGTTTTCGCGATTCCGGGAGCTTCCGAACACGAAAATGCGATCCGTTTGAAGTTTCGGAAAGCTAACACGAAGGACTACGACATACTTTAATCCTAAAATTTAGTGAATATGTCTAATAGGTGCAGTATTGATTTTAAGTAGAAAACTGGCTATACGACATGGACATTTTGTGTATCATATGAGCCTATGTAGTATGGATATCATGCGAATGTAGGTATCATAGGTTGTCAAGAATATGTATGATATATATATATATATATATATATATATATATATATATATATATATATATATATATATATATATATATATATATATATATATATATATAATTGTTATATGTTAGTATAGTGTGTGTGTTTGAACGAGAAGGATGTGTGTGGTTAGTAGAGAGAAGTAAGATTGATAGAGGATATGTGCCAGTGTGTGTTTGATGTTGTATAGATGGTAGTGTAGTGTGTGTGTTGTGAAGGTGAGAGAGTTGGGAGGATCATGCCATCCTATTTAACTTGAGGCTAATGTGGTTTGTTGAGTGATTTGTGTTTTGGTTGGGTGGTAGTGTGTTTGTATATAGATGTGTGTGGGTGTGTTAGAAGAGAGGGGGTGGATTTGGTATATGTGTTTGTGTGTGTGTGTTAGTGTCACGACCCGGTCCCAATTTCTTGGGTAGTATCGGATCATGCCCAGCCTGCACCGTTGTTGAGACAGCGGCGGTAAGCTGTATCCACTATTGCAGGTAATCAACAACACAATTTAATTGCCACAACTTTTATTACTTCTAATATTAAAACCTTGTTCAAAACATAATTACAACTGATAATAAGAATTGTCTTAAAACATCAAACATCAACTAGAAAATAAGATAACATCTAAATGGAAGGTTCATCAGTCCCTAGATCAGCATCCTCTGGAAGCACAGCTGGGTATAACTTAGGATCATAGTAACTACTTATCAGTAGCTCAGCCTCATCAGTGAAACCTATTGGGGGTGGGGGATCCAGTCAGGAAAGGAGCAAAGTACAATTATGAAAATTAAACAGTTCAACTAATAATTAGAAATTTGCAATATTGAACAGTTTTGAAATAATATTTTCCAACAATTCTACACGATAGAAAACAATGTGATTTGAATAGATAATGACTATGACTGGCTTGGGTTGTACAATTGTATCCTAGCGATACGATATGGCTTATCTCCGTGTGTAAGAGGGGTAAGCTAATACAATCATTATACTATTTGGGGTATTGGTCATAGACACTATACTATTCCCCCAATATCCCGCAATCAATCAATATCAATCAATACTCTAGGAGAGAGTTCCGTGTAACAATGTGGTTTAAGCATGCAGATAACAATTACTAATTAAATTGCTCAATCAACACAATCGTACTTGCCTTTGTTTATGACTGGAAACGATGGGTTCCGGGAATATACTAGTACTGTCCTCGAAACCCTACAATTGAGAATTCCTGACTCAGCATCCAAAAATTGAACCATTCTAGGTGTGCTAGTTACAATCTCTAGTAGCAAAGCCCTAGTCATATTTTATATTATTTAGCTAATCTACTGTAACGCTTAACGTCGCGAGCTACGTTGGTTGTCATTTACTTGGTTAAACCGGTTAATTCAGTTAATTGGGAAAAATAGCAATTATCGGTCAACTTGGCAAAACTTTGTATTTTTAGTAATACGTATATAAGGCTAGATTTCTTTTAGTGATAACACATGAACTTATTATCTTGCTAATATTTTATTCATTTAATTAACTTGTGAAAATCCTTATTAATTTTATACAAAAATAATTAATATATTAATTATAGTTTACGCGTCTAAAAACGAAAACCAACTCAGAAAAGAAAGTAAAATCCTAAGCTACACAATACAGGGTCACAGTGAAATAAAGTAGAAAATCGGGCTTATGCCCTTACAAATTTTACATAAATGAATTAATTTTCTAAGGCGAGCTCTGAGTGCCGCGAGCAGTCCAAACAGTAGGCCGAAGCCCTGCACCAAAAATACTAAAACCAGTACCAGTTCTAATAATGAAATATAATTTAAATTGAAAAAAATGTCTCAGATTGGTCCAAATGTCATGTTACTGGCTAGCGCCTCAACGTACAGGAACCCTGTAGCGTTTGCGCTTCGCCGAGGCTCATTCGACCGATATGGTCGTCGCCTAAAGGGTGAAACAAAATCCATAAAATTCGAAAGCCAGCAAAATCCAATCTATAAATCATTTTGCAAAGACCGATTTCTTGAAAATAGGTTTTTCTCAAATTTGCTAATTTTATATGAAAATTCCTTTTTAAAATATTTTCCGAAAATTTGGGCAGCATCTCCTCTGTATTTGGGATAACTCAATCCTGGGAGGATGCCACAAACACAACCAATAAATGTCCCAACCTGGGACCCAAACCAATCCACCAATATTCCAACCCAGAAAAACACATCACAATATATATATATATATATATATATATATATATATATATATATATATATATATATATATATATATACCAAAACCACAGAAACTTTTCCGAAATAAATTCAAAAATCCCGAAATGAAGTTCGGGGAACCAAAATCCACAGAACTAAACAAAACTAACGAATCATTCCGAAATGGGATTCGAAAATTCCGAAACTACCATCGCCTAAACCGAATCCCGTAACGGGATCGGGGACCGTATCATCATCGACATCAAGAATAAGGATGCGGGGACACGAGGTATACCTTGGGTTGCTCGGCTAAAACTCTCAGATGATATTAAAGAAAGAAAAACCACGGACAGCAGCGGAATCGGCGCAACGAAACCGCAATAAGCATGGACAGCAGGTTCGAAGACCACGGGACAGCGCTGTCGGAACAGCGGGGGAGCGGGAGGCGCGCGGGGACCGGGGCAGAGGGGAGCGGGCCGGCCGGAGCGCGGGACAGCGCCGGTGGGACGGCGATCGGGAGCTCAGGAAAAGGGAAAACGGCCGAGGGGGTCGGCCGGTGCTCGCGTGGGGAGGCGCGCAGCAGGGGGTGCCGGAGGGGCCGGGGCTGGGCGCTGGAGGCGGGGCCGAGAGGGTGGCCGGCCTGGAGTCGGGCGCCGGAGGAGGCCGGCGGGGCTGGCTCGGCTGGGCTGGCCGAGGGGGAGCGGTCGGGGAGATCGGGGTCGAGAGGGGCTCGGGGAGAGGAGATGGAGGGGGGTTTTCTGGGGAGTGAAATTTTTTGTGAGGGAGATGGTGAGGTTCTGGAGGGAGTTATGAGGGGAGTGGTGAGAAAAGAGTGGGGAAAAAATGAGGAGAAGAAGGGGGAGAAGCTATGCCAGGTCGTGGGATTTGGGGGGACCGGGTTAGGGGTTAGGTAACGGGTCGGGTTTTAAGTGTTTTATTTGATTATTTCTTTTTTTTTTCTCTTCCTCTTATATAAATACATAGTTATATATATACATACGTGAAGCCAATTTAGTAATTACGTGAACCTAATTGGGAACGGGTTCAAACTGGGACCGGGCTCGGGTCGACAAACAAAACCATGTCATTTATTATTTTGAAAATAATTTCGAACCAGCAAAGATAATATTAATAAATATAATACTAATCTAATCTAATATATATATAACCAAAATCGAATAACCATCCAAATTGCAATTAATCCAATAATTCAATAATTTCGAAAATGCGGGTTTCATAGTTAGTGTTGGAGTGGAGAGGGATTTAGATGTTGTATGTATGGATATGTTAGTATGTTAGTGGTTATGTTAGAATCTATATAGAGGTTAGAGGTATCTTAGAAGTTAGATAGTGATATCTTGTATAAGTTAGATAGTTAGTTGTATTAGTTTATGTTATTGTTAGTTATAGATGACATATGTTATTTGGTTAGAGTTAGAGATGGATATATATACATATATGTTATGGTTAGATATTAGTTAGTGGACGTTACGTTGTGTTAGGTTTCTAAGTTAGAATAGATGGTTAGAAGTTATATGTTAGAGTTGGTTAGTATCTTGTATTAGAGATATAAGTTAGGATATAGAGTGATATCTTGAGATACCATAGTAGCATCTTAGGATATTTTGGGTATTTGTCTATTACCTTAAGGTAATGTATTTACCTACAAGGTAAAGGGGACTTACCTACAAGGTAGAGGGGGTTTAGTTTATACTAAGGTATTTGATACTAAGGTATTGTCTATCTAATATTTTAGGGTGGATGGTTAGATGCTAGATATTTAAGGTATTAGTATTAGAGGTTAAGGTATTAGTTTCCAACCAAAGTAATGGTTTACCTTACCTTAAGGTAATGGTTTACCTATAAGGTAAGGTATTGGATTTACCTTCAAGGTAAAGGGGTTTACCTAGATACTATAGGTTATATGTTAGATATTAGTTAAGATGCTATGTTAGTACATTAGATAGTTAGTTAGATATTTGAGGGGTATCTTGGTATCTCATGATACTAAGTTAGTATCTTAAGGTAAATATGAATTACCTTTACCTTCAAGGTAAATGATTAGTTTACCTTATGACCAGGGTATGGTATCAAGATACCAAGATAAGATATCAAAATATCAAGGTAAGGTAATAGGATATCAAGGTAAGGTGTTGGAATACCTTAACAAGGTATTGGAGTTGCATAGGGTAAGGGCAAGGTAAGGGTAAGGTATTGGTTAGAGGCTAAAATAATTTTCCTAAGTTAAGGTATTGGTATTGGGATACCAATATGACCAAGATATAGGGTATATTGGCAGGTAAATAGGAATAGTATGCTTATGCTAGTTTTGACCTCGGTTGACCAAGTTTGACTACTTTGACTAAAAGTCAACTATCAATCAATACTTGGCCTAGAAATGTTTAGAACTTGACCAGAGTTGACCAGTTGACCAAAAGTCAACTATTAATCAACATTAGCCTAGTTTGACCTAGAGTTGACCAGAGTTGACAAGAGTTAACCAGTTGACCAAAAGTCAATTGTAAGTCAACCTTTGACCCAGTTTGACTTGGTTTGACCTCATGTGACCTAGTTTGACCTAGTGTGACTCAGTGTGACCTAGTTTGACTTAGTTGGACTGAGATTGACCTAGATTGCATATCATACATTACAAAAATCATGCGTAACACCGTTAAAACCTAATTAACTTACAATATATCATCTTTAGGTCTGTGAGATTACTCTGAGCATCGACCCTACTTGACAGCTCAGGACAGCAGGCGAGTACATTCTCTGATAGTTGTTACTTGTCTTGATATCTATTGTATCCGATTCAGTTATAGTATTTTACTTGATTCTTGTCACGATGGTGCACAGACTAGTATATGTTGGATCCTAGCATGAGATGTTATTCCTGGACTTTCTTGGTATATTGGTACATTGTTCGATCTTGTTTTTTGTACTTGCATAGATACTGATTCCTGAGGGGGATTAGCTACCCTCTTGGAGAATCCTGTGTCATGACGTGCTATGTCCGGATCCATATACTATTCGGGGATGGGAAGTTATTATAGGTTATGTGATCAATACCCCCATGTCACTATTTCTTGTGCTTGCGTCACCCTCACTGCACGTAGGGTGTAGCGAGATCTTATATTTCTTGTGCTTGCTTTCCATGTTGGCCGGCTTGACCCTTCTTGAGATTTTTCTGTGATAGTCGAGCCAAATGGAACAGCCTGATCTTGACCCAAGCCGATCACATAATGCTATAATATCTCAAGGCACATTTTATGTTTACATTATACATCAGATATTTCTATACTGTTCTACTTTCCTGTACGTTACACCCTGACATGATTTTCAGTTTATATATCATGTTTTACTTACAGTCTTGATATATCATCTTGTATTCCATTATGATTGTTTCTTACAGCATTTGTCAATACTATAGAAATGTTGTTGGAGGTGTACTTGCTCATTTTTCTGACAGAATAACCGTTGATGTTTACAGAGGACATGTTGGCTGATTGCTCTACCTTTTACGGGTATGGCCAGGATAAAGCTTTTGATGAGACATTACCCTTGGTGCCAGTAGAGGTTTTACCTCATGCTTAGACTGTTAGATAGGTTTGACTGGACTGCGTTCCAGCTAGTATTGAGACTTATGTTTTATGTTATATTTTGGATTCTTGTGTTATATCTTTAACTCTAAACTGTGTTGTGACTTTCCACCTTTTTCAGTTCATATATTTTCATCATATCTTTATGATATTTGTGCCTATCTTCCTTAGATGTCTTGTGATTGAGTTGAGATTATATACCTCCGTGCAGAGATGACAGGTAAATATATATTGTGTCTAGATGATATACTTTCTTGTAGACCTATACAGCGTTCTACCGTCGATTCTGCGACGTAGGCTGGACGTACCCACGTGCTCGTGCCCCTAATCAGGGTGCGGGTCGTGACAGTATACCAACAGCCTCCTCCCCTTTAGGAACTGTCTCCTCGGCATGCTCATACTCCTGCGAGACACCCTGACCACCATCAGCAGGCTGATGATCAAGGTTGGGAGCAACTCCATGTACTGGCTCGAAGCAAAATGACTCTAACTCAGGCAATTCCTCAGCCTCAGAAGGCGTCTCGGAATCCTGAGTGTTGGTCATGGTCTGATCCTCGACGAATACCACATCCCTGCTTCTGTAAAGCTTTCTTCCCACTGGGTCGTAGAGTCTATAACCAAACTCATCCCGACCGTAGCTGACAAAGACGCACCTCCTCGTCTTCGGCTCAAGTTTGGACCTCTCGTCCTTCGGTACATGCACGAAGGCCTTACAACCAAACACTCATAGGTGATTGTATGACGGCTCTTTGTCGTACCATACTTTGTCAGGCACATCACCCTGGAAAGGAGCACTAGGAGATAAATTAATAACATAAGCAGCTGTGAGAATAGCCTCACCCCAATAATTGTCTGGCAAATTTGCTTCTGACAGCAAACACTGCACCCTCTCCATCAGTGTCCTGTTCATGCGCTCCGCTACACCATTGAGCTGAGGTGTCTTGGGTGGAGTCTTCTGGTGTCGTATCCCTTACTCTCTGCAATAAGCATCAAAGGGACCAATGTATTCGCCGCCATTGTCGAACCGAACACACAATAACTTCTTGCCCGTCTCTCTTTCAACAGAGGCCTGAAACTCTTTAAAAGTAGGCAGCACCTGATCCTTGGTCTTTAAGGCATAGACCCAAACCTTCCTGGAACAGTCATCAATAAAAGTTATAAAGTAAGAAGCACCACCAATAGATTTTACCTTCATAGGACCGCAGACATCCGAGTGAATCAACTCAAGCAACGTCGGCTTCCTTGAACTTGGGTGACTTTGGAAAGACACCATATTTTGCTTCCCAGCTAAGCAGTGCGTGCACTTCTCCAAATTTGTATACTTGAGCCCTGGAATCACCTTTCTGTTCTCCAAGTAGCTCATCCCCTTCTCGCTGATATGGCCAAGCCGTCTGTGCAACAACTCGGTAAATGCATCAGAAACTACGTTCATCTCCTGTGTCTCCTGTGCGCTCCCCTCCATATAATAGATACCGGACTTCTTGCTTCCTCTGGCAATCACCATCGAATCTCTGGAAAGCTTCCGCTGACCATTCCCGAAGAGACCGAAGAATTCCTCGTCATCCAACCTTCCAACCGACACCAAGTTGAAACAGATATCAAGGACATGACGAACATATTTGAGAACAAGAACTGCATCCGTCTTCGTCCTCAAATGCACATCTCCAATGTCAACCGCCTTCGACACATCTCTATTGTCCATCTTCAACACTCCACAGTCGCCTGTCATGTAAGTAACTAATAGTGTCCTGTTATAAGATACGTGCGCTGAAGCCCCTGAGTCCGCCAGCCAAGAATTGTTATCGCAGGCGAGGTTTGTGATAACATCATCACCTACGACGATCACATCACCTCCATGTATCGAGGCCGCCGCTGTAGTGTTCTCATCTTGCTTCCCCTTGTCGCCCTTCTTCTCTCTCTTCCAAACGAAACTGTTCCACTTGATGTGGCCCTTCTTGTCACAATGGTAACACTCCGAGTCCTCGTACCGACCCTTGGACTTCCTCCTGCTCTTGTCTCTGCCACCACCTGGACCCGTGCTTTTGTTCCTTCCGCGGCTCTCTGAAACTAGTGCCTCTGAGTGGTGGGATGTGGATGAAGTGCCCTGAGAACGTCTCCGCATCTCTTCATTCAGCACCCCGCTCTTGGCAAACTCCAGACTGACCACGCCTTCTAGAGCAGCAGCGATCATAGATACTCGTACAGTCTCCCACGAGTCTAGCAATGTACACATCAGCCAAAGTCCCTGAACCTCGTTGTCGAACTTGACTCCCATCGAATATAGCTGGTCAACCGCGTCCTGAAAATCACTCAAGTGATCCGTAATAGACGCCCCATCTTTGTACTGTAGACCCATCATCGTCCGGATCAGGAACAACTTGTTTACCCCAGTCTTCTTCGAGATTTCAGCTTATCCCATAACGTCTTTGCGTGCTCAATATTGGCAATGTGGTTGTACACGTTCTCGTCAATGAACTGCCTGATCTATTTGTATACCTGTATGTGCTTGAAATTCCAGTCCTCCTCATATTTATCAACTGGTCGCTCGGAAGCAAATACGGGCAGATGCAGCTTCTTGACAAACAGCAAATCTTTCATCTTGCTCCGCCAATAATGATAGTTGGTGCCATTCAGGTTCACTATGCGCTCCGACTTCGCGTCCATCTCTCCTCTCTGGATTTCCTGTCAACTCCTGACACCCTTCTGAATTCCAGAACCTGGCTATGATATCACTTTGTTGGGAAAGAAGCGTGGAAACCTTTTTCCAAACTAGATAGTACCTGCGAGAGAACTGAGCAATACAACGCACGAACCAAACACCAAACACAATCCACGCAGACACAAAGAATTTTTGACGTGGAAAACGCTTGCGGAAAAAACCACGGGACGATCGGAGTCCAACCCTTGAGAAACCTTTACTAATGAAATAAAGTAGTACACCCTCTACAAACTTCTCCCGGTCCAATACGGATCCCTACAACACTTGGAAGCAATAATAATTGATTACAAGGCTACGAAGAACAAAGACGACGAGTAAAGATTATCCGAACACGATCCTCCTTCGAAAACGGCCTTCAATCCTCCTTCTCTTCCAACGTTGCAATAGCACTCTTGCCTCTTTTCTCTCTATTTTCTTCAATGTTGTGTTATGATTAGGGTTAGAAAAAACCATGTATAAACTCCATAGCAAAACCTGGACCGTAGGATATGATCCAACGGTATAAAAAATATCCTGAAATTAGCCTCAGCCCGTCGACACGGAGTTCGGCCAGAACTCTGTGTTTTCATGACAGAACAGTTATGGAATCAGGGGGCAGAGTTCGCCCGAGCTCTGCCTCCCCTGTTTCAGAATGTACTCTGGTAGCTCCCGAGCTTCGTCTTCGTCTCCGAATGGCTTCATCACCTCCCCGAGCTTCTCTGACACACAGACGACGCTCGTCGCACTCCGGGGTCTTCTCCACATAGGTTGGAAATCCCATCTACTCCAACACGAAGCTATTAGGTAAGTATTGTGATATTGTAATTAAAGAAACTGTCACCTTTACTTCAAAATTTACAAGTCTATTTATTTGCTACAGAGTTCATGCAAAAAATAATATTTGAGGAAATAATAATCATCGTCACGAGGAAGGAGAAGTAACGATTTGTCATTTCCTTTCCTTTGAATTTTTTTAATTTCCATTAATTTTTCTTTCCGATGTTTGGAAATGTCAAAAAATTTAGAAAGCAAAGTAAATATTTTAATGTGGAAAAGTGATTCCTTGTTTGGATGGATGTAATCACTTTTTTTTCTAATTTTTCTTTCATTGAAAATTATTTCTTCTTTTTTTCTCTTCAATTTTTTTGGCACCTAAACATAGAAAAATAATCACTTTTCTCTTCCAATTCGAACATTCCACGAATCAAACGGGACTAAAGAAAAAGAAAGCCAGAGTATCTTAGCAGTCTAAAGATTTATGGATGATTATATTATAAGTTATTTGTCACACTGATGTGATCTCACCCCTACTCAATTGATTGACATGAAAAGATTGTGCAACTCCCGATTAATTAAAAAACTAAATCAAAATTTAATTTGGTTTCTTTCACCCTATCTGTATTCTTTAGCTTTTGTTTTCCAAGTAAAATTTTCGATCACCCAAAGATAATTGAGAGCAAATCATGTTATTTTTCCATTCTTCTTCGTTCCACATGTCTTAGTCTTATATCTTAACATTTACATTTGATGATGTGTATATGTTAATTGTTTGCGTGTGTCTTTTGTTGCTTCTTTATTCTTATAGTTGGACACAAAATTTTGTTTGTTAGTAAAAATATATAAAATGCATGTCTGTTAGATAACATTATACGTAAAAATAAAATGTATGCCAGTGAACAAAATGCATTTTATTTTGACTCCATAGCGGGCCAGAGGGTGGTTGCCTCAGGCCTCTTAATAGACAATATTTCCAAACATGATTCATGGTTACTTATTAGTCCAACCTTTTCTTGCAATGGAAAGGTCCAAATATGCTGTAGAGCCACTTAAGTAGTACTTCGGAGTAATGATTTTACTATGAAGACTCATAGTAAGTTTAGTAACCAAAATAACAATAACATGGTTGAAACCATAAATAAAAAATGCATTGACATAGCAATTGCCATGAGACCAACTAATTGACTTCTTATTTTTCAAAATATCTTTTATAATTATAACAATCACTTTGTCTTTTTATCTCCAAAACGATCTTGTTTTAATTTGCCTTGTTGAATTGTTAGAAAAAACGTCAGTAAGGTTACTCAACTAATTACTTTTTTATCATCTTTTTATTTTTTTTAGAAATTTTTATTTATTAAATTTACTGATAAAATTGGTATCCGGAAAAAAAAATCCATAAAATCCTTTTAGAAAAATGAAATATTTTCTATATATCCGTTCAAGAGGCCTCACTCTCAAATCCCACCCTAAGTCTCGAGAATTCACGGCCTGGCCTTGTCTAATTCTAAAGTAATTTTGATCTTTTTTTATTCCAAAAATTTGGAAGCTTATTAGAAAAAAAAGCACAATTTGAGTTAATTTTTTTAGTTTTATGTCTTCAAATACAGACCATTTTGGTAAATAAAATAAATTTATGGCTTAATTACACTTTCATACCCTCAACTATTTCCGTTTTTTAACTTCATACCCTAAACTTTTTTACTCAACAACTTAATACCTCAAATATTTTTTTTTTCAACTTCATACCAAAAATTTTAAAAATTTCGAAAATTTTCTTATCCCTTCCCTCTCCCCTTCTTCCCTCCCCCTCCCCTCCCCTACTCCGGCCACCCCCTCCTCCCGCACAGCCCCAGCCCCCCTCCCTCCTGCCCCGCCCCCCCTCCTACCACCCCCCGCTCCTGCTTCCGGCCACCCTCCCTCCCGCTTCCGGCCGCCTCCCCCCCCTTCCGCTACTGTCCACCCTCCCCCAGCCCCCCCTCCTCCCACGCTGTCGTGTCCTAGGGGGAGAGACGGGGGCGGGTGGCTGGAGCGGAGAGGAGCGGGGCGGAGCGGGGTGGGGGGAGGGTGGACGGAAGCCGAAGGGGAGGGGGGGCCGGAAGCGGGAAGGGGGTGGGGGGGGGGGGGGGGTAATTTTCAAGTTTTATCATGGGTATTTTCGTCCAATTTTTTTTCGGGTATCAACTTGTTACAAAATAAAGTTTAGGGTATCAAGTTGAAAAACAGGAATAGTTGAGGGTATCAAAGTACAATTAAGCCTAAATTTATGGCCTTTTAGGCCATCTCCAACCCATGTCCTCAAAAACCTAATTGAGGATTTCTCCACAAAAATTTGCTCCAACCCATCCTCAAATTGAAGATGAATCCTCAAAAATTTTGAGGATAGAAGTCTCTCTCCTCAAATTTGAGGAGAGAGAATAGAAATCCTCAAATTTGATGATCCACTATTCATGACAATTTTGCCCTTCAAGATGTACCTAATTACTAGTATATCCTACATATGTTAAACACTAAACTTAATTAACTTAACATATTTAATTATAAATAATATTATAATAATACTATTAAAATATTCTTGTTGAGATCTTCAAATAGAATCTAATATTGAATATATTTATTAGCATTTTTTTATTAGATTATTTGATTAATAAAATAATATTTGAACAATTTGGCAAAAGTTAATAGAATAATATCAAACTTCTTAAAATTAAAATATATTGACTTAAAAATACATAAATAAGTACATCAAAATTTAAAATATCGAAACCGACAACATTGAAATTAAAAGTCTACACGTTACAACAACATTGAAATTAAAAATGCTTAAAAAATACAACAACAATGAAATTAAAAGCTAATCTCGGTAATAATATTAATAATGTAGCGTTAATATATTTGATTATATTAAATGGTTGTGAAGAAATAAATTTATGTAGAAATAAATAATGGTTGTTTATTATTTGAGGATTGATGGATTGGAGATGGAAAATTTTGAGGATAGCATCATAGAGGAATATTTCTTGTTGAGTCCTCAAATTGAGGAAATTTTTGAGGATGAGTTGGAGATGGCCTTACTTCGCGGGAAAACCATCATATATAATATTTGTGTCATTACATCAAAAGTGACGGGGAAGGAAATGTTTGGATAAACAAATGACCAAAGTGGAAAAAACAAAAAGGTGTGACAAACAAGGAAGGAGGATGATTTATCTATCGTAAGAGCATATATAGTTGATCTATGTGGCCAATATCTATGTGGAAAGATGTCTATGGGTGGTGTTCATCTGTCTATTCTCATACCACTTCTCTAATCTAAGATACACTCCCAATTTGTCATCCACCACCTTAACCTGGATACCTTCCACAAATGAAAAAAAAATGTAAGTTACATGATGCACTTCTCTTGTACCAAACCTTCATGGTAGGATAATATAAATAAAATCCTCTTTCTTCACCAATCTTGTAAGACCTATGTTTTGTTTGTGTATTTTATTTATTTATTATTGTTTATGAGCCTTAAATCCAGTCCAACTATTTTGGTCCAATGACTTAAACCCACTAGGTTCACCCAACCCAAAACCCATTCTTTCCTACTCACCGGTTCTCCCTCTCAGATCCACTCATGCCCCTCACACACTCAAGTTCTCTTTCTTTTTCCTTTTTCATCTCCCGTAATGTCCTCCAGTAGAGAAGAGACACCAGAAGATTCACAAATCATTTTTTTTCCTCAAAAACTTCACAACTCTCTCAAATCTCCACCAAATCCAAATCCGCGACTGCCACCGCGCTCCCCTCGCCGCCCTCTCCGAATTCAGACTCCACTTCCCCCATTTCCGAGCAACCGACCGCCGCCCGCCCGGCAGCAGCCGGCCTCCCGTCGTCGTCCGCCAGCCCCGCGCGTGCCCCGGTTCCGTGCACCTCTGCCCACGTGTCCGCCCGTGTGCGCGCACATGTCCGTGCTCGTCAATCCCGACATTGTTCCGAGTCCGAGGCCTCCTCTCGGTACTCCTTCGTGCAAGCCTTGGGTAAATTCTTTTCCTTTCTTTCCGTCATTTCTTCACAGAACCCATATTTCATATTCTGGCCTTAGAGACCGTTCTGCGGATTAATTGGTTTCTGTAGAATTGTTGTTTTAGTTCTGTTGTGTTAATTAGTAGCATGGTTTGTAATAATTACTTTTAGAAAACTTTGTTTAGGTTGTTGTTGTTTAATCTTTAATTAATTAAAATGTGGATTAATGAATTAGATTGTTTAATTATGTGATTATAAACTGGGTTGTATTTCTAAAAACCTAATAATCATTTAGTAAATGGTTAACAAAAGTTTTAGTGTTATTAAAGTATTAGTAAATAAAGTTTTGTTAAAATTAATACTCTTTATGTAAAAGTTGTAGGTAAAATTGTATAATTAATTTTTTATACATATATTCTCCTTTTAAGTGTTTTTAAATCAAAAAGATTTTTGGTAAATAGATTAGTAAAGAAAAGCTGAGTAGTTTTCATAAAAGAGTTTTATTTGTTAAAATAATTATTTTTTTTGGTAAAAAGGATGGTATTTAGTATTAATAAACGAAATGTTTTGTATTAATTTAAAATCGTAACTTTGGCAAAAAAACTCATATTTTTATGTAAAAGAACTATTTTAGTATTTAAAAAGTTAATTTCGAAAATCGTTTTCGTTAATTATTAATCCCAATAATTAAATTATACTTTCAAATATTCTTTTAGATAAATCTATTTTCCTACAAAATTACTAATTTCAAAGAAATATATTTTTAAGTAATTTTTCTTAAATATTATTATTTACGACAAAACCAATATTTACCTAAACGGTTATATATTAATTTTAGTTTAGTAACAAAATCTATTTTTATGTACAAATGGTTTCCAATTAGGATCACCAACCTGTAGACTTGGCCTAGTTTTGTATCTTAGATTTAGGACATAATTCTGGTTACTAAAACTGGCGTTACGATCTTGTAGGTTCGGATCTGTAAACCCTAGCAGTCAATTTCTGGTTGCTGCCAAGTCAAGGAATACTCTGAGGCAAGTTTCATATCTATTCCATGTCTACGTTTTATTTTGATAATTAAATGTATGCATCAGTTAGTTACATGTAGTATAGTTACACTGATTTACCGTGGATCCCTCTCGGACTCCACATAGGTTGATGGATTGCTGGATGGCTATCTTGACATGTTAGTTATTGATTATTGATTATTGACTCATTGACTTAGGGATTGCTTAGGGGAGTAGTATAACGTCTGTGACCAAAGCCAAATATTGATCGTTTATTGCCTCGCGGTAACCCCTACTACACAGGGGGTTGAGCCGTACCGTATACTATTCGTTTTGGCCAAAACGTTAGTATACATATTGCCTCTATCCCAGCCGGTCACAGGCCCTGTTATAAACTCAAACACTAGCTTAGCATTGCATAATTCTGGACATTGATATCATCTTGCTTTTTGGTCTTTTTACTATTGAATACAAAAAATATATATATTATTTTTTTAACTGTCTCGTATTTTATATTTATTATTAATTTAGAATTGCTAGATGTGGATGAAATATGTTCTTGCTCTCTCCTGACTGGAGACCCAACATTTTTAGGTGATTGCGATAAAGAGGAGTTGCCTTACTGTACTTTCTACGAGACAGACTTGGGTCCCGCAGAGGCTGAACCAGGAACCCCTGAACCCTAGAATGTTGGCTTAGCACTTTCCTTTACTTTTCTTTCAAAATCTTTTGTAATAAAATAAATATTGTAGTTGTTTGTTTTATTTTAAGATTTTTTTTCCAGTTGAATAAAATATTTTATTTCTATTAGATGTTTCTGCATGTTATAGTTCACTGCTTGATACGACTTACTGCCGTCGTCTCACAACGGTGCAGGCTGGGCATGATCCGACTAGATCCACTAGATTGGAATCGGGTCGTGACATATTTTTAGTGGTGGCCCATACAGGTCCAGGTCTGTAAATTGGTCTAGTCGACTTAGTCTAGACCAGCACGCAGTCCTGCAAATTGACCTAGGCCTAGATGAGACTTTAGGAAAACATACTCTAGAAACAACTAGAACACATAGATGATATTCACCCTGTTACATCATAGGGCCGAAATTATATATTTTAAAGTATATTTTTGCTTGCTTATAGTTTCGTAGGTTACCTTGTTTGTGTTTGTACCCAAACCTCAAATCATGACCAATGTTCCAAAGCTATTCCCTTGTTAGCTTTGCTAAACCATTTCAACTTGACTTCCTTGAACCAATAAGGTTAACTTTAGCCCAACTTATCTAGCAAATTCTCAAACTTTCCTTAGTTTATAAATCATTTTTTTTCCTTTTCTCAAAATAATTTTGGTAAATGTCAGTATTCTCTAAGTGATTTAGTGGGAATATTCTCATGACTCCTTCTACTCAACTCGAAGCTGTGATGCTTCTATCATGGCTTGTGTCCAACTCATTTAGTCAGAATCAAGTTGATCCATTCTTTAAGTTTAATCTTTGAAAAAGAAATGACGGAGAACAAATACTCCTCTGGACTTCAAACCAACCTCTTGATTCTCAAGAGCTACTAGAATACATAATTATCCTGATAAATTTTCTTGATTCCAGAAGAACAGATATCTACATCTTTTCCTATCATGATTAGAACTTTAGCACTCGTTTGAATTTTTCGGAAGCTCATTTGAAATTCTCATGGACAAAGTTGAGAAAATATTCAGTGACCTAATATGACTTCGCACATTTGCGTTGTAGTCATTTGTCTGAATTATGGAAACTGCGAGTTTACTGCAGCTAGTTGCGCACTGACGAGGCATAGACTCTAAGTTGAAGTAATTTTAGGTGTTGATAGGTTTTCGGATATTATTGAGACTATGTCCTAAATAAATCAGATTTGCCCTTACGTTGTTCAGCCATGAAATGGATAAAGTTGATAGACTATTCGGAAACATATTATTATTCAAGTTATGGAGCCAAAAGTTTACTGCAGTCAGGTGCACTCTGGCGAGGCATGAATTAGAGGCAAAGTGACTTCGGATATATTTGATTTTTGAATATTATTAAGACTATATCCATACCTTGTTTGTTTGTTTTTTGCACCATCAAATTATTCTGACTTTTATTCGGTTGGAGGATTTGCATTTATAGCGATTGTCTCCACCTTCAGAAATATCTTATCTATTACATTCATATCATAGATTCTCTAATCACCCTCGCTATCCTACTATCATTCAACTTGTTAATTTTTCCTGAGTCACAAACTCCTATACCTCATCCCAATTTGAATTGGAAATTGTGTCCCTCATCACAGAAGATTTCATTTCTTTTTGCCTTTTCAATGAACTGTTGACACTCGTTTCTTTGTTGTCTTTTCTGTGTCACGACACCTTAATTGATTTTTCTTATCTTTAATCATTTGATTATATTTTAATCGTAGCTAGATTTTACTCGTGCCTAAATCGATTTTGATCACAACAATATTCCAACTCTATCTCAGATCATATCTAGATAATTCTGACCGTGCCTATATTTTATCATTGTACCTAACGATCATGCCTCGAATCCGATTATGCCTCATGATTTAAACCTGGAACGATGTATAGCAGAGATTTATAGAGTACATGAGTTATGGGGGTAAAGATGAGATAAAAATGAACAGTTGTGATTTGAATCAAGGAATGTAAAATTGATAGATTAGAGGTTGGAGATGCACTTTAGGAAGGTGTATGATGAATCAGAAAGTATATAAAGAATGACTGAAACCAGAAATTTGGACTTAAGGTGTAAATAATTAAGGATGACAATCATATGAATTTAAAAAGTGCAAAAGATTACAGATCAGAAAGCAGAGATAGGAGAATTGTAAATAATACAAGGTGGAAAGATTTAATAAGATATTTTTTTTGATAGAGAAATATTGGGTCAAATGATACAGTAAAACCAAGATGAAGGATTCGAGCTTAAGCATGATAATTAAATTTTGTTGAGATTTCGGGATCAAATATAGAAAATGAGGATTTAGAATCAAGATATACACATGTTGATTAAATTAGACGTCTAAATAAATTACAGAGTGATCACATATAGGCAAGGAATGATAAATTTTTCTAATCATGACAAATTGGAGTATAGAAGTATGATGTTGGATTCTAAAATATGATATTGGGTTACCGATGCTTGGTACTGAAGTATTAAGACAAGACGAAGTGTATCAAATCATAGAGTTAAATTTTATATATATTAGCAAGCTGAAGGAAGTATAGTATATATTGGAGGAAATATTATATGTGTTTAGTTTGTAAATGTGAAAGACAAATTTTCTAAGGTGATGACGGTAATTGACAATTCAAGGATGAAAACAGAAATCCATAATTGTGGATGGTGACTGTGTTTCTAAGGAGGGAATAATGTTATTTGAGAATAGTGGATAATATTGATGAAGATATTGCACTAGATGGACTTGCTATAGGACAGTTAGCCTAGTTAGGCACAAGGCTGTTGAGGAAGAATATCCTAACTGGTTGGAGGCATGATTGCATGATTGTACCCCGGCCCTCATCTTGAAATTTCGAGGATAAAATTTTCTAAGGAGGGAAGGTTGTAAGATCCATGTTTTGTTTGTGTATTTTATTTATTTATTATTGTTTGTGAGCCTTAAACCCAGCCAAACCATTTTGGCCCAATGACTTAAACCCACTAGGTTCACCCAACCCAAAACCCATTCTTCCCCACTCATCAATTCTCCCTCTCAGATCCACTCATCCCGCTCACACACCCACGTCCTCTTTCTTTTTCCTTTTTCATCTTTCGTAATATCCCCCAGCAGAGGAGAAACACCAGAAGCTTCACAAATCATTTTCTCCTCAAAAACTTCATAACTCTCTCAAATCTCCACCAAATCCAAATCCGCGACTGCCACCGCGCTCCCCTCGCCGCCCTTTCCGAATCCAGATCCCACTTCCTCCATTTCCGAGCAACCAACCGCCGCCCGTCCGACAGCAGCCGGCCGCCCATCGTCGTCCGCCAGCCCCGTGCGCACCCCGATTCCGCGTACCTCCGCCCACGTGTTCGCCCGTGTGCGCGCACGTGTCCGTGCTCGTCAATCCCTGCATTATTCCAAGTCCGAGGCCTCCCTTCGGTACTCCTTCGTGCAAGCCTTGGGTAAATCCTTTTCCTTTCTTTCTGTCATTTATTCACAGAACCCATATTTCATATTCTGGCCTTAGAGACCGTTCTGTGGATTAATTGGTTTCTGTAGAATTGTTGTTTAGTTCTGTTGTGTTAATTAGTAGCATGGTTTGTAATAATTACTTTTAGAAAACTTTGTTTAGATTGCTGTTTTTTAATTTTTAATTAATTAAAATGTGGATTAATGAATTAGATTGTTTAATTATGTGATTATAAACTTGGTTGTATTTCTAAAAATCCAATAATCATTTAGTAAATGGTTAACAAAAGTTTTAGTATTATTAAAGTATTAGTAAATAAAGTTTTGTTAAAATTAATACTCTTTATGTAAAAGTTGTAGGAAAAATTGTATAATTAATTTCTTATACATATATTCTCCTTTTAAGTGTTTTTAAATCAAAAAGGTTTTTGGTAAATAGATTAATAAAGAAAAGCTGAGTAGTTTTCATAAAAGAGTTTTATTTGTTAAAATAATTAATTTTTGGTAAAAAGGATGGTTATTTAGTATTAATAAACAAAATATTTTGTATTAATTTAAAATCATAACTTTGGCAAGAAATTCGTATTTTTATGTAAAAGAACTATTTTAGTATTTAAAAAGTTAATTTCTCTTTTAAATTTCGAAGAAATGGTTAAAAGGTATTTTCTAAGGAAAATCGTTTTCGTTAATTATTAATCCCAATAAATAAATTCTACATTCAAATATTCTTTTAGACAAATATCTTTTTCTACAAAATTACTAATTTCGAGGAAATACATTTTTTAAGTAATTTTCCTTAAATATTATTATTTACGACAAAACCTATATTTACCTAAACGGTTATATATTAATTTTAGTTTAGTAACAAAAATCTATTTTTATGTACAAATGGTTTCCAGTTAGGATCACCAACCTGTAGACTTGGCCTAGTTTTGTACCTTAGATTTAGGACATTATTCTGGTTACTAAAACCGGCGTTACGATCTTGTAGGTTCAGATCTGTAAACCCTAGCAGTCACTTTCTGGTTGCTGTCAAGTCAAGGAATACTCTGAGGCAAGTTTCATATCTATTCCATGTCTGTGTTTTATTTTGATAATTAAATGTATGCATCAGTTAGTTACATGTACTATAGTTACACTGATTCACCATGGATCCCTCTCGGACTCCACATAGGTTGATGGATTGTTGGATGACTATCTTGACATGCTAGTTATTGATTATTGATTAATGACTCATTGACTTGGGGATTGCTTGGGGGAGTAGTATAACGTATGTGACCAAAGCCAAATATTGATCGTTTATTGCCTCGCGCTAACCCCTACCACACAGGGGGTTGAGCCGTACCGTATACTATTCGCTTTGGCCAAAATGTTAGTATAGATATCGCCTCTATCCCAGCCGGTCACATGTCCTGTTATATACTCAAACATTAGCTTAGCATTGTATCATTCTTGACATTGACATCATCTTGCTTGTTGGTCTTTTTACTATTGAATTCAAAAAAAATATTGTTTCTTTAACTGTCTCGCATTTTACATTTATTATTAATTTAGAATTGCTAGATGTGGATGAAATATGTTCTTGCTCTCTCTTGACTGGAGACCCAACATTTTTAGGTGATTGCGACGAAGAGGAGCTGCCTTACTGCACTTTCTACGGGACAGACTTGGGTCCCGCAGAGGCTGAACCAGGAACCCCTGAACCCTAAAATGTTGGCTTAGCACTTTCCTTTCAAAATCTTTTGTAATAAAATAAATATTGTAGTTGTTTGTTTTATTTTCAGATTTTTTTTCCAGTTGAATAAAATATTTTATTTCCGTTAGATGTTTCTGCATGTTACGTTTCACCGCTTGATACAGCTTACTGCCGTCGTCTCACAACGGTGCAGGCTGGACATGATCCGACTAGATCCACTACATTGGGATCGGATTGTGTCAAATCTCCATGGTCATAGCAACTCTCAACCAAAATATAATTCTTGACATATATTTTAAAAAAATACCATTGAATAATCTCATTCTTAACAAATAAAAAATAAATTTTAACATGCGAAGTTATGTTGACTAATATAAATATAAATTTTTTTATCCTTCACTGATATATGGCACCAATGAATTTTTTTTTCTAATCTTTTTCTAATTTATTTCATTTAGGTCTTTGTTCCGCATCAAATTGGTATCACAAAAAAACTGTACATGACATATATCTAATATTAGTATCCAATTTGATGCGAAAAATTTAACTGGAACGTGAACAATCAACTATTATAAATTTATCATAAATATAATGATTAAGAATACCAACAAAAATACTAATTAGGAATACACTATTTTAGAATGTGGAGTAGATGGCGTTGGATTGATTTCAATGCTGGACTTTTATTAGCACCATACAAACTCAAATTTCTTTTTTTTCAATTCTTTAGCATTATAAAACTATACTTGTGGATGAATACAAATTATGTTAAACTTGTCAAAACCAACTTAAATTTCTAATATATAAAAGGGATAAAATAATGTTGATCTAAACTGACAAAAATAACAAAATATAATAGAAAATATAAATTCTGATTTTCCATCGGTATATCCCTCCATTCATATAAGAATAAAGTAACATATATATATATATATATATATATATATATATATATATATATATATATATATATATATATATATATATTACTTTATTTTTATATGAATGGAGGGATATACCGATGGAAAATCAGAATTTATATATATATATATATATATATATATATATATATATATATATATATATATATATATATACCGATGGAAAATCAGAACATATATATATATATATATATATATATATATATATATATATATATATATATATATATATATATATTTTTTTTTTCTGATTTTCCATCGGTAAATATATATATATATATATATATATATATATATATATATATATATATATGTTACTTTATTCTTATATGAATGGAGAGATATACCGATGGAAAATATATATATATATATATATATATATATATATATATATATATATATATATATATATATAACAGACATACATTTTATTTTTACGTATAATGTTATCTAACAGATATACATTTTATATATTTTTTACTAACAGACAATGACCTCTAGCTCAAGTGGTTAAAGTGAGACACAAACTCGCAAGGGGTTGCAGGTTCGAGTAACGGGGAGATGCACATTTAATTCCATGTGGAGGAATAAATGTAAATGTGAATGACCTCTAGCCTAGTGGTTAAGAGAGATGCATGCGGTCCAAGTGGTCGAATTTCGAGCCTTAGTGGAGACGAGTTCGCAATAATTTATCAGTAATGGTAATTTATTTATGAGAACATTTTGATGAAGGATTGTACCACATTTTAACCCCAAATCAAAACTTTTCTTTACAAAAGAAAGAGTAAGAGAGAGATAACATTCATATGATAGGTGGGTGGGGACTTAATGGTACTTTGAAATAGCTGAGCCCACCATGACGACCACCACGGTCCTTAAACTAGTCAAGTTCAGGTCACAAAGGCCCATCATCACTGGAGACTTCACACCATAATTTCATCATATACTCGTTTTCAATCAAAAGAAGGAAAGGTGCACCAACATAATCATCATAGTGTGGGAGCCCCTAAAAGAAAATGTGAGACCCACACGTACCGAGTTCAAATTCTAGATAAATAGAAGATAATATAGATATGCATAAAAGACAAGAAAAGTTGGGAGTGGCAATTTTTTGGACATACAATGTGACATGTCATGAATCAACTTTAGCATTTAAGGGTGACCCACAACTTTAAGTGGAGTTTGATTGAGATAGAAACTAACATGACAACAATATATGTTCATTTAAAAAAAAAAAAAAAAAAAAAAAAAAAAAAAAAAAAAAAAAAATATGTTTATTAGAAGAAAGAAAGAAAAACCTAATTCCAAATTTAAACTGCTTTGAAGATCTTATTATTGTGCACAGGGACAATTAAACAGTTGGGAGTTGCAACAACACAAAATATTGTGACTGTGTAAATGGCTAATATATTTTAAGTTTATAACAAGTTTCGCAACATAAATACTACCTATTTCATAAATCATGTTTAATATGCACATTTCATTTCTTACTTATTTTTGTATAGACACGTATATAAACTAAAAAAAAAAAGCTATTTTAGACAAGATTTTATATATTGCAATGTGGCAAGTGTTGGGAATCGGATACATCCTCTTGCGCTCCGATATCGTATCTGAGACGTTGCCGCAGCAGAAACTTAGGCCAACCCACCTGAAATAACAACCTCCCGTCTAACAGACACCAAGCACAGATAAATACAAGTATATGACGGTGACTACATCACATGAACAAATTCCAATCTCTATAACTCAGATGAAATTACAAGATTGACAAAAACTAATGTTGAACCCTTTGCCCTAATAGGTTCAACCCCCTCACCACACTCAAGAAGAAAAGAAAGATATTACAATTGAAATCGCTCACCAACCCGTAGCAATCTCCCTAACCGAAGTTGACGACCCCTCGATTAGATCTATTCTTCCTTCTGTCTTGGATGGCGAAGTCCTAAGAGCAAAGTGCGAAACTTTCTCTTAGATTTCCTGTGGACGAGCACCTCGAATCTCCACTTTTGTGCTGTGATTTGTTCCTCCACTCTCACCCCATATATATAGGATGAGAAAAACCTATTTTAGGTCAAAATATGATTTTTTAAATAGGAAGCCCTCAAATAAGAATCCTACTACACCTAAAATAGCCCATCAACATCCTATTTAATATTATAATATGATCTCTTAAATAGGAAACCCTCAAATAAGAATCATATTATATCTAAAATAGCCTAGCACTAATTATGGACATCCAAATCAAATTAAATTAAATATTTAATCAGATTTGGACTCCATAAATATGCTATTACCAAATCCAAACTGGACTCCAACAATCTCCCTCTCCAGTCTGATGAGAGGGTGTTGATCCCATGGCTCCTCAACTGGACTTCATGCCTGTCGTCATGCGACAAAGTTCCTGCTCTCCTATGCCACTGATCTACGATCCCCCGAGCTGCTTTGCATCTTCCTTCGTCTCTAGCTCCTCGATCGTCACGTCGACGCTAGCTGCCATGCGTAGCACCTCTTGCACTACTGGGATCCTACCGATATCATTAACACAATCAAGACCGAAGTCCCTAACGTTCAGCCTCATCGCAAGTCTCGGCTGCCTGTCCCCGACGTTTGTCTTCCACCGGAAAGTGTTAACGTTCCGACGAGCTTCTTCATCCTTGGCTGGCCCAACCAAGTAGACGGTACGGTCCTCCTGAGATTCGAACTCCTGAACCTGCCCACCTTCGTGTCTGAACTTGAAGCTCCTCCATACCCATGTGTCCTCGAGCAAAACATCACGCACTGTGCATGCCGTCGATGACCCACAGCTCCCACTGAACTGTGTGAATGATGATGCTCCCGCCTCAGATTGAGTTTGCTGTAAACCTTGATCTCCTTTCTAGCTTCAAACTGCTGAAACCGATGTCGCTCCGTGAAGCTTTGGCAAACCACCCATCGCCAAAACCGAATCCGTAGAGCAACCCCCACTTGGAGACCGACCAGCTGTCATGGGACCGACAGACTGACCCTCAATCTTTGACTTACCACCATACGTCACTTTGTCTCGACGAACCGAATCCTTAGTATCCCTCAGAGTACCTAGAAGCCCCTCCTAAGCAAGTTCTCGACGATCTACCTCCTGTCGAGCACCCCTCGAGCCTCCATCCGGTGTCTGTGGCCTACCTGTACAGCTCAGCGGCTTGAGCCTGTACATGCCATAACATAAATCTCTCCGAGACAGCTGTTGGGAATCCTTCACAAGCATCCAATCTTTGTCCCCAAACAGATTGCGACAGCCATCATCTACCAGCCTCCCTACCAAAATTAAGTTGTAGCAGAAACTCGGTACATGTCGCACACCCTTGAGAATGAGCTTCTTACCGAGCTCCGTTGTCAAGTGCACATTACCGATGCCTACAACTGCAGTTGTCCCCTTATCGTCCATCTTCACACGTCCAAACCTGCCGTCGCGGTATAACGTAAAGATCCTCCTATGTGGAGTGGTGTGATACAACGTCCCCGTATCCATGACCCAGTCACCGTCATGACACATGCCACAAGGTTCCTCTGCGTCGGTTGCTACGATGATGATATCTTCCTTTGCTGTGAGATCCTCCTGATCGTCCTTGTCTTTTTCCTTCTCAGCTTTGTGTAAAATCCCTATTTTTTAATTATTATTTTTATTATTTTATTAGACTTAAAAATAAATTTATATAATTTATGGTTTTTATTAATTATTAAAAATGATCTTAGCCATTATTGAGTTTTGGAGCACTAGACGACCATAACTTTTAGCACGGAAGTTGTAGCAGTATGCCTTGACTAGTATATTAACCATGCCAGGGGAAGCCTAGCCATGATGATGTCCAAACTAGGAAAATCAGACCAAGTTATGAATGGACTTATTTAAAATTATTTTAATGAGATATTATTTTATATATTGATTTTTAGATGACCCGGTTTGTCCTAACCAGCCCGAATTGGGCCCGGACCAATTTAAGCCCATGTAGGCATGTGATGTGACCAAGGTGGCCATGTAGACATATTTATGTACGTAAAAAAATATTTTCTAAATTATTTTAGAATTTTATGTATAATTTCTAATTATTTCATTATTTGTACAATTATTGGTATTTTTATTATTAAATATGTCCCAATATTTGTATAATTTTCTGGACCCAAATAAGGGTGTGTGGTATAAGCCCACCACAACCCCCCATTTGACTATTTTAATATTTTATTATTATTAATGTTATTTTGTTATGATTAAATACATTAATTATTACTACTAAATGTTATTAACTGTTGTCTTTTATGGTAAATTGAATTTGTATATATGTACGTACATGTGTTTAAATACATTAATTATTTGAATAGATAATATTAACTTATATTAAATTTGTGATGATTCTTGATATATATATATATATATATATATATATATAAGACGTTGAGAAGATTTAAGTAAAAAAAAAAGAGAAAAGAAAAGAAAGTGGTGGGGCCGACCCCCACCACCACCAATAACCACAGTAGCTTCATGCTGCGCGGAAACCATTTCCCCCTTTTAATTCCACCCCACAAAAAGGATTAAGTTGCAGCAGCATATGCCACTATGGTGGCCGACCTATATAAAAGCAACAGTAGCATTAGCCTATTGGCTTTATTAGAAACAACAACTACACCCATTGCCGCCACCTTCAAACCCTAATCCGAATCTCTTCCTCCACCTTCCTCCTCCTTTCTTCTCCACCCTCGGCCAACCTCTCCCCCGCGAGCACAGCAGCACCTCGCGACAGCGGCGACGGAAACAACAACACAACAACAGTTTTAAACTTCGAGGTACCCGACTTCTCCAATTAATTTCTCTGCCAATTTAAATCCGTTTTTAGATCCGTAAATTCGTGTAGAAAGCCCACATGACCCTCTTCGAGATCCCCGAGTGGATTTTGACGTGTCCATCCAACTTGCTCGAAAAATCGAGGCGAAGTTGGAGAAAAATCACTTTTCTGGAATATTAAAAACTGTTTTAAAATACCAACTTGTTGGCCACTTTTCTTTCTATACAATAGGATTTTGTAGAAACTAATTGAAGACAGTCAAAGATAACATAATCGAGATTGTAACGCACCTTCTGGATTCACCTTTTATCTAGTGTGTAAAAAGTTACACGTTGTTAAAGTTTTACGAAAAATTATAAATTCTGTTTCCAAAAAGTAAAAAAACACCCCGATACGACGTCCATCCCGACAAACCAGGCGAGGTGGTCGCACACTATACGTATCGAAAGGTGCATGGATATTGTCGACGTGTGAAAACTAACGGAACTCGATTTCGTTGCATGTGCGCGACGAAATCAGTGTGTATCCGTCGAGATACCCCCGTATCGACCCTTTCAAATTAAGTCACAACTTCGTGTACACTCATCAAATTGCGACGAAACATGCGCCATTGGACTCAAAATATTTTTTTGGTCCTGTGAGCCAAGTTTGGTTCAATTCTGAGAAGGTTGACTGGGACACCATTTTGGCAGGCCCACAATTCCATTCAACGGACGATTTTGTGTACGGCCCACTGGAATCCAAAATAGGACATACCATTGGGTTCGTCTAATCAAAACAAATCCATAGACATGTAGCTTGATGACTTTAGAGACCGTAGATTCTGGCGCACATTTTGGTGCAAAATGGGGCCAACAGCGGACATCATTTTGACCCAAAATTATGATTTTGCCCCTGTTCCAAAATTTAACTTTCGGACAGGCGTTTCCTAAGCATATCTTTTATTCTAAACTCGTTCGTGATATTTGTTGCAGCATCCGGAGTCATCTACGGGATTTGGCTTTTCTTGCTTCGTTTATTTGTCTGTTCGAGCTACTGGATTATTCTCTTTTGTACATAACCTCAGGCAAGATACCTTGTCATTATACTGTTTATATTCAGTCTGTATTTTATTACATATCACTGTTTATTATTTTCAGTTATTACAGTTCTTGATTTACTACATGCTCAGTGATTATTAGTTACTTTGTTACTATCCTTTGATTGCATATGAACCTAGAGTTAGGGACTACCGTTTGTAGTGTATATTGCATATACCTCGACATAGTTGTACTACTAGAATGTGTAAGGCGAGTAGCATGTAGGGGTCCTTGCGTAGGGGCTGATCCCCCATGTGCATGCGTTAGGGCTAACTGCTAATAGAGACATGTTAGGAGACTTAGCAGTTAGTAGAGGTATATGAGACATGGATGTGACTCAGTTAGGCATTGGGTGGGAAGAACAGTTTCTTAACGTATGGTTCCTTTATGCACTTTTCTATTACTGATCCTGCTGGCCTTTGACAATCGAGGAATGTTATGCTTTGAGGTCCCTGGTATCCTGATGGGATCATACCTGAGATTACTGCTCCTGAGCCAGATGCCTATACGTTGGAGGTTTGTTCTTAACTGCATGAATACAGTAGTACGGTTAGATTACCTTATTGTTGTCTTATTACTTATTCTCTTTGTGGCATATTTTGTATTCAGTATTTATGGCATGTTCTTCCTGTATCTTGTTACGTCCCTCTGAGGACATGGTTATCTCTCCAGGTGTGTGCTTCTGTGATATTGCAGGTGTTCTAGCCGAGGCTGTGATCTTCTCCATCCTTTCAAAGATGATTGCACTTGGCCCGTCCTGTTATTTTATTTATTCCTTCTTGTATATTTCTTTCTTTTGAGATAGTTGGTAGTGGACCTTGTCTCTGCCCAACTTTTGTATAAATTAAAATTTTGTGTTGATTCCTATTTTATATTAATTCTTTTATTGTAGATAAGATTAGTATCATAGATTACTGCATTTTACAGCTTATGCATACATAAGATGGTTCCATATATTGGAGTATACTTCGTATGAATGCAGCTGGCATGGAAACGTACCTAGTCCTAAGTATTTTTGGACTGGGGCATTATATATTTTTGTGGTGGCCCATGCAGGTCGAATTTGTCACTTCGGTTATGTTACTGTACCGATATGAGCCTGCAACATAGGATTAGAATCTAGGAATCTCATCCATACAGCTTGACCACTTTCCTTGGTTTCAAATTCCAAACTCTCGTTCGACTTCCTTGAATTGCATCTTGCTTGATTCCTTTCTACCATTTATTCTTATTTTCGTGCTTACTGTTAACTGGAAAGATGACTACACTAGTATATGCTCATTGGTCAAACACATGGCTAGAATGGTTATATTGGCAATTGGAATACATTTAAGACTCTAATTGAGTTAAAAAAATATTTTTTTTAAAAGTGTGATTTAATGATTGGTAATTTGTAAAGTAGGATATTACCAATGAAATTTTTAATCTAGAGATTTCTAAATAGTAAACACCATAGGATTGATACTGCAGGAAGGAAAAAAATAGCTAGAATCTTTCTACCATTGATTTAAGAAATTGATTGGATTTTTGAGTTTTGATATTTATGAATTATAGAGTTATAGTTATACATCTTTGAACAAATATAAAATTGATTTAGTTTTTTTTTTGAGTTGTGATATCTATGATTTATTGGGTTATAGTTATATACCTTTGAACAATTATAAATTGGGTTTGAAAATGATCTTAAATTTCAAATATGGTTGTAGAAATTATTTAAATTTGAGTCTTATAACTTACAATTTTTGTGTTAAGTAAATTTTGAATTTTAAGTGGAAGTAATGATGGTGAATTTTGGTTTAAAATATTTGAAAGTTATGAAAACAATTTTTGAGAATTTTTTTATTTTAATTTTAAATTGTGTCCTATGATGGAGGATTTACAAATCTATTTAGATTTTTGGTAAAATTTTTTTTATGACTAATAAGATTTTTGAAAATTTAGTTTAATGTTGGATTGCTAATACTACAAATTTTTTTAAAAAATAAAAATAAAATAAAAATATATTAGTGATGTGATAAGGTTGTTTTGATTGATCAAATAAAGTTACCATTTAAAAGTTGTATTATGTTGGAATGACTTAGTGTGAATAGAAGTTATAATTGATGAGTGCATTAAAATTTTGAGCTAAAATTTTGAGATTGCTTTGTATGTGCTAGAAATTTTTATCTGAGGAGCTATTAATTTTTGTAGAGTTTTAAAGTTATGATTGATTATGGATGTTTTATATATAGATTCATGATTTATGAACTCTTGAGTTTAAAAGTTGAATTGAAAATGTAAAATTTTGAAAAAGTCAGTAGTAACATGATAAAAATTTGCTTTGAGATTTATGAAAGTGATTTAAATTTTTTTTCATGATAAATTTGAACGACTTGGAGTAAAAAATTTTTTTGGTGGTTTATTTTTGAAAATTCTATTAAGAAACTTTTGGAGGAAACTTGAGTTAAAATTTTAATGGTAGGCCATCAAGATAGCTCTAATAAGATAGATGTACTCCACACTAATTATCATATCACTCATGACCATGATAGTAGTATGTACACAAGTGTTGTTAGTCATCTACCAAACTATGCGACTGTATCCCAATCTTGACTTACTCGACCTTTCCTCGTGACCTACAAACCGTTTGCAGATTGAATAACGAATTGATCGCTCCTTGACTGTATTCATCTAGAAGACTATCTTCTCACTAGAACTGTGTCCCTACATTATTATTTTACTAGATTTCTTAATTAATTTTATCTCATGCTTAACTTTATCTCCTTTATTTTTGTGCATAAATTGTCACCCCATGAACTCCTACTTTCTATTTTTGATATTTTGGCGTCCCTTACCGTGACTTGGATATTTGGAGTACAACACTAGAATTTTTCTTCCAACAAATTTCATATGCAAGACCTAGACGGGCACACCTTCATGTAGATATATCATGTCCCACTAAAACACGTCTCCTTGTATACTATTTTTATGATATGACTTTCTGGTCAAAAAGGGCTAAACTAAATTCTTTACCATGGCACCGATATATTTTTGACCATGGAAAGGGACGCAACCTCGACTCAATTCTTTTGACCCGGTGTGTGATTGTGTTCTAGTTGATTTCTTAAACGTTTAACTTTGCACTTTATCTTGATTGCTTGACCCCTTGTCCCATCACACTACTAGTTTAACTCTTGTAAGTTGGGTAGAATACCTGACGATCTAACAAACCCTTTGTCCTTGTGACCCTGTTGATGAGTTTACTTAGACTAGAAATTCAGAGGACCTTAACCAAGCCATAAGTGAAGAAAAACTAGGACAACTGTATATGCCCATACTTTGGGCAAGACTTAATTTTAAAAGATCTTGGACTATTTAAATTCCTGCATCATTACCTCCCTTACTTATAGTTCAACAATCTGATGCTGCTAATTTAGTCTTAGTTTTACAAGCTTATCTTTTTCGAGCTTGATCATGACATATTTTATTGGGTGCACCCACTAATATATTGTCTAATCAGAATCGGTGCATGATGGTCTGATCAACCTATTGCACTTTGATTCGCTTATCATATCTTATTCTTTGCAGATGGAGACATAGTTAAACCTGCCTTAGAGTCTCTTCCACGACAGCTTTGACTGATGGAACTGGGGATTCCCAGGACCCTTTCTTTGGTGTGCGTATTGATCGATAGAAAGATAAACAGATCTAATACGTGTTCTAACCCTTCATAAGCGGAAACTAGGGTTCATAAATTATACCTGCGGCGGAAAGAAGACAAGTAATTCCTGGCAATCTCGAGCGGACGACCCCAAGATCTTCTGCACGTATTCTTTCCTCAAGTTGGACGTCGTGTGGGCGACGATCTTCCAACATTTTTTTCTCCTTGGCAGCCCTCTCTTTCTCTCCTTACGTGAATCACGAATTTAGAAAAAGTTTCAGATTTCTGATTGGTAATATGGCGGCCAGAGAATAGATGATATATATAGGCTACGGCAGGGACCATGAGGAGAAATTAGGGTTAGGCCTCCTAACGGATCTGGATATCCCGTGTTCAGCCCGAACACACAATCCAGGCCCATTAACAATAGCTCGGTCCACTAATGAGCTATTGTTGCACTACCTCCCTAATCCTAAATTATGTTTGTGGGCTCCTTTTATTATATGCTCGTTTGGCTCCCCATGTTAAGATATCGTATGTCCGTCGATCAAATTAAGTTACTGACAACTATATTGATTCGACATCTTTTATCCTTAAGTAGTACCGCTCAACTTTATTTGTCATGTCGGATATAATCCACCTGCAGGGTTTACATAACAATACTTATGAGCTTCTTAAGGGGACATCATCAACCCGATGTATCGGGACATGGATTCCATTTATAATCAACAGCCCATCATACATACAATGTTATTACCCAATTCATAGAGGTTGTCGATCCATAATGAATCTCACTCTTTTATGAGTCAAAATAATACACACTGCAAGTACATGTCCGTTATTATATCCGGGTTAAGAGCGCAAGCATCCATAATAACAGAGGTGTTTGTTCTCTTATGTAGTCAGTACAAAGAGAACAACCTCAAGTGGTCCTGTTCAATACACACAAAGTGTACTAGTGTAAACCTATAGTCAAGATAGACTAATACCAGATTACACTACAACCATTCCAATAGATTGTCCAAGTCCATCTAGGTTGTGAACTATTTATATACTCCATAGGGAACTTATAATATGATCTTCTGTGTGACACCACACACCATATTATCTACAATATAGAATATCAGACATTTGCATTAACACTTGCAACAAATACAATATGCAAACATTTGCCTATATGATTCTTATTCAAAATTTAAGGAAATAAGGTTACTAAAAAAGTGATGCTTTTAGTATATAACCCTAACATTGACCACTCTCATTTGAATTATTTTCGTCGCCTATGAACCTCGTATTTCATACTCAATATCATCGTCTGTGAACACTTTATTGTTGTTGACTTTACTTACTTTAGCAAGACCACACACGGTACTTGATAGATAGACCCAAGATATCATCTTTAGTTGCCCTATCAGCTATTTATACACAAGTGTAGATAGCCACCGACCGACTCATGTGGCTATATCCTCGCCTTTAACTACTCTTCCCTTCCCCAACCCTAGAATTATTATCGTACCTTTTCAATCATTCTTGAACATATGAGAATGATTCTAATCATCACTTAATCAAACTCTCGACCAAGATGGTTAGTATCCAGTTCTCCCTCAAGGAACCACATCTCCTAAATGTCTAAATTGTTCCCTTTGGTCTACTAAATTCCTTACTATTCTCTAAATTGGATTATCAAAATTTTGTTACCATTACAACAACCCTTATTCAATTCCATAACCATGATATATTTTTGTATATAGCGACTCCACAATTTTCTAATGCATGGTTGTGTTGAACGTCGTTTCCCCGCCTCCTCCAAAACTTAACCGCATTTTGATAATGACGAACTCTTCCTATCCCTCAACCCTATCTACCCTATTAATCCTAAATTTTGAGGACAAAATTCTTGTAAGTTGGGTAGGATGTAAAACCCCTATTTTTTAAATTATTTTTTTATTATTTTATTAGACTTAAAAATAAATTTATATAATTTATGGTTTTTATTAATTATTAAAAATGACCTTAGCCATTGTTGGGTTTTGGAGTACTAGACGACCATGACTTTTACAACGGAAGTTGTAGCAGTGTGCCTTGACTAGTATATTAACCATGTCAGGGGAAGCCTAGCCATGGTGATGTCCAACTAGAAAAACCATGCCAAGTTGTGAATGGACTTATTTAAAATTATTTTAATGAGATATTATTTTATATATTGATTTTTAGATGACCCTGTTTGTCTGAACCAGCCCGAACTGGGCCTGGACCAATTTAAGCCCATGTAGGCATGTGGTGTGACCAAGGTGGCCATGTAGACATATTTATGTACGTAAAAAGAATATTTTCTAAATTATTTTAGAATTTCATGTACAATTTCTAATTATTTAATTATTTGTATAATTATTGGTATTTTTATTATTAAATGTGTTCCAATATTTGTATAATTTTCTGGAGCCAAATAAGGGTGTGTGGTATAAGCCCACCACAATCCCCTATTTGACTATTTAAATATTTTATTATTATTAATGTTATTTTTGTTATGATTAAATACATTAATTATTGTCACTCCACGTTCCCAGAATGCGTATTTTTACTCATGTACAACTCATGTATTTATTTAGTATTTATCATGCATTATCCTGTATCTAAATTCCTTTAGTTTTCATGTTAACTAATTAGCTGCTCTTTAATTTCCATGTTTATTAATTTTCTGCAATTTTATTCCTGCATTAATTATCTGCATTTTATTTTCGGCAATTTTATTCTCTGCTTTAGTTAGTCTTTTCGGGTTGGCCTTGTTGGACCCGAATGCAAACCCGGCCCATTAACTCCCACCTACCACCCCTTTTGCTATTTAAAGCTTCCCTCTCCATTCTCTCTCCTCATTACTTCATTCTCACCATTACTTCTTCTTCTTTCTCCCATTACTCTCCACCACCTACCAGCAGCAGGAGAAGGCAAGTGCAATCTTGCTTCTCCTTCATCCATTTTTATGGATCATTACTCTTCCTCTCAAGATTCTGAGAGAGTTTACTACTTGGCATTTTCGATTTCTATGGCTGGTTTTTCCTAGATCTAAGTTTCTATATTTTCGGTTATTCATGGGGTTTGACCTCCCAACTTAGCGTGTTTCTGGCTGGAAACTTCATTTTTCGGCTTTGGGACGAAGGCTGAGTCACGCCCACGTTCTTACGTGTTTGCGTGTATTTCTTAGTCACGCTCGCATTTGCGTGCGTGTATTTCTTAGTCACGCTCGCGTTTGCGTGCGTGTATTTCTTAGTCACGCTCGCGTTCTTACGTGGCTGCGTGTATTTTTAGTCACGCACACGTTCTTACGTGGCTGCGTGTATTTTCAGTCACGCTCACGTACTCATGAGCGTACGTGTATTTTTAGTCACGCACACATCCATGAGCGTGTGTGTATTTTTAGTCACGCACACATCCATGAGCGTGCGTATATTTTTAGTCACGCACACATCCATGAGCGTGCGTGTATTTTTAGTCACGCACACATCCATGAGTGCGTGGATTCTTAGTCACGCACATGTCCACGAGTGCGTGCGTGGATTTCTTATCATTTTCCACACTCACATTGTGCATGTCAACAGGGACCATTTTCACGCTCACTCTGACTAAGACTTGTTGGCGTGACTTTTGGCCTTAGCTTAGGCTTGCGTGATTTTTTTAACTAGGGTGTTTCTATTTGCTTTATAACTTATTCATTTAATGATGGCATGATAAAGTCAAAAGAACTATCAGGTCAAATTCATCAAAAATAAGAAATATGTAGGAGCATATGGAATTGGATTTCAAGACAGATATAATGAAACAAGATGGGAATAGATTTGAAAGAACAGAACCTGCAAGTGGCTCCATCTATGTAGAATAATATATAAAAGCGAACCAAAGTGCAATAGGTTGATCAGACCATCATGCACCGGCCCTGATTAGACAATATGTTAGTGGGTACTAGCCCCCAATAAAATATGTCGTGATCAAGCTCGATAAAATATAAGCTTGCAAAACTAAGGCTAAATTAGCAGTAAGAAGGTCAAAATATAAGGGAGGTAATGATGAATAAGGTTAAATAGTCCAAGATCCCTTAAACATCAAGGAGTGAGGGTGAATTAAAATAAGAGGAAAAGGGTTTTCAATATCGAAGTTCAAAATAAGATTCTCAAGGGTCGTCCCGGAATCTCTCATGAAATCCTAACAGTGATTGAGTATACTCTCATCCTAATACCTTAATTCCTATATTCTATCGCAGGCTCGTAGCAGTACAACTAAGTCGTCGTGCTACTACGAAATCGTACAAATGCGACTCTCGACCTGCATGGGCCACCACAAAAACGTGTCACGACCCGCACCCTGATTAGGGGCACGAGAACGTGGGTACGTCCAGCCTACGCCGCAGTGTCGGCGGTAGAACGCTGTATAGGTCATCTATAACATCTAATAACAAGATATATAAACCTGTCATCTCCGCACGGAGGTATAACATAACATCTCAACTCTATATCTCAAACACAAGTCTAGGAAAGATAAAGATAGAACATGATATGGAATCAGACGAAAGAAAGAACTGAATATATATAGAGTTATCACACCGCACAAAGTAGATATCCAACACAAATAAGTACAAGACCTGAAATATAACTAAGTCACAACTAACAATCGGAACAGTCCGATACAAAATAAAAACTATAAACACTAGACTAGACTAGGCACCCTCTACTGAGCTAGATGCTCCTCAGGCTCCTGAAGGTCACCCTCATGTGTCCCATAGAAGGTAGGACAGTCACCATCATCATCTGTAATATTTTCAACAGGCCCAGTCAGGACAGGAACGAGCACAATACATCTCACGCAGTTCATATCATGTTGGGAAATGTAAAGCATGCATAGAGTAAGATACATGGACTGTAAAGGAATATATATAAAAATGAGAGAGATTTGATAACTGGAAATATCTATATATATGATAAGTAAGAACTGTAGGTAACCTGTGATTTAGAGCATGATATGGTTATATAAACGGGCTTAGGACATATACAAGATTTCACAAGATTTCACAAGAATTTGTACAAGATGGGATTTGATCACATAACCATTTCCTACTCACCCTCCCCAATCAATACACAAGGATCCAGTCAAGTTACGTTACTTTGTACAAGAGGTTTTTATCATGTTTGCTCACGTGATCATGAGAGTACAAGATTGCACAAGAGTATACATGAAAGCGGTGTACATGAAATACAAGATGTTCGTGAAAAGCACATGACAACTGTATCTGATGCACTCCGAGGGAGATAACATCGCATAACAAGATCCATATAGTACCAATCCGTGATAATGACGTGACAGCATCATGTAAAGTAATCTAAAGCAAGAATATAAGTCCTAACAAGCATGAAAAGATCAGAGAATGTACTCGCCTGTCACCCTGTATGACTGATATGAATAGATGTCCGAACTGGTGTCACAGAGTCCTATTTAGAGTAAAACAGGTCACAACATATCCACAATGGTAAAAATAGAGTATACAATGCATACTACATGATTCTAGGTCAATCTGGTCAAAAGTCAACTCTTGGTCAACTCTAAAGTCAAACTAGTCAAAGTTAGGTCAACACTAGTCAACTAGTTAGGGTTTTAGTCAAACTAGTCAAACTAGTTGTTTTAGGTCATTCCTAGTCATTTCTAGGTTAACTAGGTCACTTTGACCTAAGGTTGACTTTGGTCAACCCTTAGTCAACAAGGGTCCACTAGTTGGGTTTTGGGCCATTAGGGTTAGCCCCTAGCCATAGGCTAATGATCTTGGCCATAGGCTAATGATGGGGTTTTCATATAGCCCTATAACTAGTAAGTTATACATACATATATATCTATATATATATACACATCAATCTACTATCTATATACCTATATGGGAATACTATATATACAATACCCAAAAACCCTCATATATATATAATAACACTATGTAGGAACTAATACAAATATATATATCAATATATATATATATAGGGAGGAGAGAGGGACCTAGAGAGAAGGACATAGAGTGAGAGAGGGAGTGAGACAGTAAGAGAGAGAGGTGATACTGCTGAACAGCAGGGGGGAAATTCCAGGTTCCTGGAACCAAATTCTAGTCCCAAACACACACACACACAGAATACATATATACATACATATGTATATATATACAACTACACATATACCCAACCAAAAACTCCCAAAATTGACCCACACTCACATATACATATATACTATATATATACATACTGTATACATATATTTACACTCATAAAAATATAGAAAAATATATTTGAAATTAGATTTTAAAAACTGGGATAATTTCAGAAAACTAGAATTTGGGACTGCACACACTCGATTTGGGTTAGTTCAAACTCCACCCAAATCGAACTATGATGGCCTAAGGTTGGTTGGTAATGATAGCCCCTAGGTTAGTCTAGGTCCCTAGTAGCCTGACACGGTGTCATGACACGACACGGCGTGTCCACAAGGTTTCAAAGTCGATCGGGTAAAAGGATGTACACTGATACAGTGCGTATCAGTGTAAAACCAAAAATGGTCTAGGACACGACACAAGGCGACACAGGCCTCGTGCTCGTACTCGAGGGTGCGCCTAGGTCTAGGCTACGTGTCCATGTGTCTGATACGCGTCCACGTGTCGTGTAGAGTGGACACGACATGCGTATCAGAAACCCCAAATTTCGTATTTCAGACCGTGTAGTCGTGTTTTCCCGTGTCTCGTGTTCGCGACATGGGACACGACACACCCAAGTGATTGTGTCCACGTGTTCGCCTATGTATAGGCTTCGTACTCGTTGTCAGTACGAAGTGTCCACGTGTCGTGTAGAGTGGACACGACACGCTCAAAGTCGAGTGTCTGTGTGTGTACACTGTGCACTGAACGACCCTTTGAGAGTCGATTCCGTGTCCGACAGGACACGAGGTCATCCCAAACTTTGGGGATGACCTGTCAGTCATTGCCCCGGGTCGTGTGTCAAGTTTGACGCGTCCAAGTGGCGTGTAGAGTGTGGTTGGATACTGTGGTAGCAGGGCACATTTCATGTGCACTGTGCAGTGTCTAAACAGTGTAAACTGAGAGCTGTTGTGTCCAATTTTGGACACGACACAAACCAATACGTGCTCAGTGACATAGGGTTAGGGTTAGGGTTAGCTAGGCTAGGTTTTGGTTCAAAAGATTTGGAAAACAGTGAGTTAATATACTATGACAGTGAACAAAAACAGTGAGCAAAATTAGGGTTTTACATGTAGGATACGTGTCCGGTACGACACCAAACAACCCTAAAATTTTACCAAATCCTACCCACAACTATATTATAACTATATGCATGCAATAATGAAGAAAATCAATAATCTAAATAGGTTTAGCCATAATACCTCAATGTGTGAAATGTCTTGAAAATCACAAAATGAAGGGTGATTAGCCTCAAAGCCCAACTTGTCCTTCCTTGCTAAAATCTGAGTAGCACACTTCCCTAGGCTCCCTTAGATTGTAGGTGACCTAATGGAGAAAACTAGAGGTTCAAAGCTTGAGTATTGAGAAAGTTATGGGAAATAGAGTGGAAGGATTCTTGGGTTTTTCTTGTGAATTGATTTGTCATGAAACTTGGAAATAATCCTAAGTGTTAGTTTTATAGGAATGGGGGTGGCAAGGGGGTGTCATGGGGGTCTCTTGGCCGGCCATACCAAGGCAAGGTGGTGGTTCAAACCTTCATGGTTAAGAAATGGACTAAAGAGCCATATAATAGATCTTTTGCATAAATCAAGCAAAATATCCTATTAAAGGTAAATAGATATTTCTAAGCTTGACCCAATGATAATATCTAATCCTTAGTCATTCTAGGTTAGGGTCTAACCTATAGATTAGGGTAAATAGGTTAGGGATCATCAAGTCACAAATCAAAAGTCTATGAATAGTAAAATCTCACTAATCCTTCTTAATTCCTAGAAAATTACCAAAATATCCCCTTAGGCTAAAACCACTAAAATGATATTCTAAGCCTATGGTCAAGTTCTCATGGTCATGGCAACTTCTAGGTTAGAGAAAACTAGGATTTACACTAAGTTATACTAACCAAAATCACAAAGTCATAAGTCATGACTTAGCATGACTTTAGAAATGGTTTAACTACACTAATAATCACCAAAAATCATATCATGACTAAAATACTATTAATTAATAATAAAAAATAATAAATTTTCAAAAATCCCCAATTTCAGAAAACTGGGTGCTACAAGTCTACCCTCCTTAGAAAATTTCGTCCTCGAAATTAGAATGGTCATACTCCTTCTTGGTCAAACACTCAACAATCAAAGTCAGAGTTACTACTTAGCAGCATACAAGGTCAACAAGTAAAATGTGGGTAGTAGACCTATACTGGGTCATGTCCAATAAATTGGACTAGCAGGTTTAGGTCAAGGGTGTCCTCAATTTAAATTGGAATCAAAAGTAACTCTATGGGGTAATTTTAGGATGAAGTCTTGTGTCAGAAAAGTCGTACTAAGCAATTGAAGTATAAAATGGTGTGCCTTAGTGGGATACTAAGGTCATGGGTGTAGGTTGTCAAGTCTAGGTCATGCCTGTGAAATTGGTTTTGAGAAAACAACTAGTCTTGTGCTCCTAATTTAAAAGTCATGGTAATGTGCCTACGATGATCATAATTAGAGTGGGAATGGTCAATGGCCTAAATTTAAACCAGAAGTTGTGATACAATAGTAGTACAAGGATAGGTTAAATGGGATAGTCTGTGACTATGGGCATTAGACTAGGTAGGTAAGAAAACAATGAATCAATAGGGTTTTACCATTCTATGGTTAGAGCTACTCTTCTAAGTCAAAGGTATAGCACATACATCAATTCATTCCTAAAGGATTATATTAACAATTAGAGCTACTCCTACTCCTACTCCTACTCCCACTCCTAAGTAAGAGATAAAGTCAAAAGAACTATCAGGTCAAATTCATCAAAAATAAGAAATAGGTAGGAGCATATGGAATTGGATTTCAAGACAGATATAATGTAACAAGATGGGAATAGATTTGAAAGAACAGAACCTGCAAGTGGCTCCATCCATGTAGAATAATATATAAAAGCGAACCAAAGTGCAATAGGTTGATCAGACCATCATGCACCGGCCCTGATTAGACAATATGTTAGTGGGTACTAGCCCCCAATAAAATATGTCGTGATCAAGCTCGATAAAATATAAGCTTGCAAAACTAAGGCTAAATTAGCAGTAAGAAGGTCAAAATATAAGGGAGGTAATGATGAATAAGGTTAAATAGTCCAAGATCCCTTAAACATCAAGGAGTGAGGGTGAATTAAAATAAGAGGAAAAAGGTTTTCAATATCGAAGTTCAAAATAAGATTCTCAAGGGTCGTCCCGGAATCTCTCATGAAATCCTAACAGTGATTGAGTATACTCTCATCCTAATACCTTAATTCCTATATTCTATCGCAGGCTCGTAGCAGTACAACTAAGTCGTCGTGCTACTACGAAATCGCACAAATGCGACTCTCGACCTACATGGGCCACCACAAAAACGTGTCACGACCCGCACCCTGATTAGGGGCACGAGAACGTGGGTACGTCCAGCCTACGCCGCAGTATCGGCGGTAGAACGCTGTATAGGTCATCTATAACATCTAACATCTAATAACAAGATATATAAACCTGTCATCTCCGCACGGAGGTATAACATAACATCTCAACTCTATATCTCAAACACAAGTCTAGGAAAGATAAAGATAGAACATGATATGGAATCAGACGAAAGAAAGAACTGAATATATATAGAGTTATCACACCGCACAAAGTAGATATCCAACACAAATAAGTACAAGACCTGAAATATAACTAAGTCACAACTAACAATCGGAACAGTCCGATACAAAATGAAAACTATAAACACTAGACTAGACTAGGCACCCTCTACTGAGCTAGATGCTCCTCAGGCTCCTGAAGGTCACCCTCATGTGTCCCATAGAAGGTAGGACAGTCACCATCATCATCTGTAATATTTTCAACAGGCCCAGTCAGGACAGAAACGAGCACAATACATCTCACGCAGTTCATATCATGTTGGGAAATGTAAAGCATGCATAGAGTAAGATACATGGACTGTAAAGAAATATATATAAAAATGAGAGAGATTTGATAACTGGAAATATCTATATATATGATAAGTAAGAACTGTAGGTAACCTGTGATTTAGAGCATGATATGGTTATATAAACGGGCTTAGGACATATACAAGATTTCACAAGATTTCACAAGAATTTGTACAAGATGGGATTTGATCACATAACCATTTTCTACTCACCCTCCCCAATCAATACACAAGGATCCAGTCAAGTTACGTTACTTTGTACAAGAGGTTTTTATCATGTTTGCTCACGTGATCATGAGAGTACAAGATTGCACAAGAGTATACATGAAAGCGGTGTACATGAAATACAAGATGTTCGTAAAAAGCACATGACAACTGTATCTGATGCACTCCGAGGGAGATAACATCGCATAACAAGATCCATATAGTACCAATCCGTGATAATGACGTGACAACATCATGTAAAGTAATCTCAAGCAAGAATATAAGTCCTAACAAGCATGAAAAGATCAGAGAATGTACTCGCCTGTCACCCTGTATGACTGATATGAATAGATGTCCGAACTGGTGTCACAGAGTCCTATTTAGAGTAAAACAGGTCACAACATATCCACAATGGTAAAAATAGATTATACAATGCATACTACATGATTCTAGATCAATCTGGTCAAAAGTCAACTCTTGGTCAACTCTAAAGTCAAACTAGTCAAAGTTAGGTCAACACTAGTCAACTAGTTAGGGTTTTAGTCAAACTAGTCAAACTAGTTGTTTTAGGTCATTCCTAGTCATTTCTAGGTTAACTAGGTCACTTTGACCTAAGGTTGACTTTGGTCAACCCTTAGTCAACAAGGGTCCACTAGTTGGGTTTTGGGCCATTAGGGTTAGCCCCTAGCCATAGGCTAATGATCTTGGCCATAGGCTAATGATGGGGTTTTCATATAGCCCTATAGCTAGTAAGTTATACATACATATATATCTATATATATATACACATCAATCAACTATCTATATACCTATATGGGAATACTATATATACAATACCCAAAAACCCTCATATATATATAATAACACTATGTAGGAACTAATACAAATATATATATCAATATATATATATAGGGAGGAGAGAGGGACCTAGAGAGAAGGACATAGAGTGAGAGAGGGAGTGAGACAGTAAGAGAGAGAGGTGATACTGCTGAACAGCAGGGGGGAAATTCCAGGTTCCTGGAACCAAATTCCAGTCCCAAACACACACACACACAGAATACATATATACATACATATGTATATATATACAACTACACATATACCCAACCCAAAACTCCCAAAATTGACCCACACTCACATATACATATATACTATATATATACATACTGTATACATATATTTACACTCATAAAAATATAGAAAAATATATTTGAAATTAGATTTTAAAAACTGGGATAATTTCAGAAAACTAAAATTTGGGACTGCACACACTCGATTTGGGTTAGTTCAAACTCCACCCAAATCGAACTATGATGGCCTAAGGTTGGTTGGTAATGATAGCCCCTAGGTTAGTCTAGGTCCCTAGTAGCCTGACACGGTGTCATGACACGACACGGCGTGTCCACAAGGTTTCAAAGTCGATCGGGTAAAAGGATGTACACTGATACAGTGCGTATCAGTGTAAAACCAAAAATGGTCTAGGACACGACACAAGGCGACACAGGCCTCGTGCTCGTACTCGAGGGTGCGCCTAGGTCTAGGCTACGTGTCCATGTGCCTGATACGCGTCCACGTGTCGTGTAGAGTGGACACGACATGCGTATCAGAAACCCCAAATTTCGTGTTTCAGACCGTGTAGTCGTGTTTTCCCGTATCTCGTGTTCGCGACACGGGACACGACACACCCAAGTGATTGTGTCCACGTGTTCGCCTATGTATAGGCTTCGTGCTCGTTTCAGTACGAAGTGTCCACGTGTCGTGTAGAGTGGACACGACACGCTTAAAGTCGAGTGTCTGTGTGTGTACACTGTGCACTGAACGACCCTTTGAGAGTCGATTCCGTGTCCGACAGGACACGAGGTCATCCCAAACTTTGGGGATGACCTGTCAGTCATTGCCCCGGGTCGTGTGTCAAGTTTGATGCGTCCAAGTGGCGTGTAGAGTGTGGTTGGACACTGTGGTAGCAGGGCACATTTCATGTGCACTGTACAGTGTCTAAACAGTGTAAACTGAGAGCTGTTGTGTCCAATTTTGGACACGACACAAACCAATACGTGCTCAGTGACATAGGGTTAGGGTTAGGGTTAGCTAGGCTAGGTTTTGGTTCAAAAGATTTGGAAAATAGTGAGTTAATATACTATGACAGTGAACAAAAACAGTGAGCAAAATTAGGGTTTTACATGTAGGATACGTGTCCGGTACGACACCAAACAACCCTAAAATTTTACCAAACCCTACCCACAACTATATTATAACTATATGCATGCAATAATGAAGAAAATCAATAATCTAAATAGGTTTAGCCATAATACCTCAATGTGTGAAATGTCTTAAAAATCATAAAATGAAGGGTGATTAGCCTCAAAGCCCAACTTGTCCTTCCTTGCTAAAATCTGAGTAGCACACTTCCCTAGGCTCCCTTAGATTGTAGGTGACCTAATGGAGAAAACTAGAGGTTCAAAGCTTGAGTATTGAGAAAGTTATGGGAAATAGAGTGGAAGGATTCTTGGGTTTTTCTTGTGAATTGATTTGTCATGAAACTTGGAAATAATCCTAAGTGTTAGTTTTATAGGAATGGGGGTGGCAAGGGGGTGTCATGGGGGTCTCTTGGCCGGCCATACCAAGGCAAGGTGGTGGTTCAAACCTTCATGATTAAGAAATAGACTAAAGAGCCATATAATAGATCTTTTGCATAAATCAAGCAAAATATCCTATTAAAGGTAAATAGATATTTCTAAGCTTGACCCAATGATAATATCTAATCCTTAGTCATTCTAGGTTAGGGTCTAACCTATAGATTAGGGTAAATAGGTTAGGGATCATCAAGTCACAAATCAAAAGTCCATGAATAGTAAAATCTCACTAATCCTTCTTAATTCCTAGAAAATTACCAAAATACCCCCTTAGGCTAAAACCACTAAAATGATATTCTAAGCCTATGGTCAAGTTCTCATGGTCATGGCAACTTCTAGGTTAGAGAAAACTAGGATTTACACTAAGTTATACTAACCAAAATCACAAAGTCATAAGTCATGACTTAGCATGACTTTAGAAATGGTTTAACTACACTAATAATCACCAAAAATCATATCATGACTAAAATACTATTAATTAATAATAAAAAATAATAAATTTTCAAAAATCCCTAATTTCAGAAAATTGGGTGCGACAGAAAGAGGAGTGAGGACTGATTCAGGAGCGTCAGCCCAATTTTGCAAGTACAACCCCCGCCGTTTCGAGGGCACGGAGGATGCCATATCAGCAGATGCATGGCTTAAGGACATAGAGGCTATCCTGACAGCAGCTAAGGTACCGGCAGCAGAACGTGTGGATCTGGTGAAGTTATTACTTCAGGATCTCGCACGTGATTGGTGGAAATCGGAGGAAGTGGGCATCAGACGTCCTGTGGCTTGGGACGATTTTACTGCAAGATTCAAGACCAAGTACTATGGAGTTGTGGTGCAGTTTGAGCTACAACAGAAGTTTATCAGCCTCAGGCAGGCTGGCAAGACTGTAGATGCTTATGCAGCAGAGTTCTGCAGATTGAGTAGATTCGCCCCAGAGATGGTAGCAACAGAGAGACAGAGGGCTATGAGGTTTCAGCAAGGGTTTCATCTGGAACTCTTGCAATTGATAGAGGGGCACAATTACCAGACTTTTGATGAGATATTGACGACAACTCGAAGGCATGAGATCACCATTCAGAGGCTTGCAGTAAGGACTGGGGGTCAGAAGAGATCCCACAGTCAGATTGAAGGAGGAGGGGGAGCAGCGCCCCGAACAACAGCATCATCCACTGGCATTCGTATCCATGATGTGGCGATACGAGGACCAGCACCACCCAGGCAGCAGCAACAACAACAGAGAAAGAACCAGCAACCTCCGGTGGGCTGCACTTATTATGGGAAGATGGGACATACTAGAGATGTGTGTCGGACATTGAATGGACTGTGTCTGATATATGGAAATCCAGACCATCGGGTTACCACATGTCCCATGAATTCGAGGGCCGGAGGACCAGGGCAGCAGTTTTCCGCTCTGCCAGCACCAGGGGCAGGCCAGTATCGAGGACCAGCAGTGGCAGTAAGGCCGTTGGCACAGCGTCCGTTAGTACCGCAGGCTCAGATGTTTCGGCAGCAGGGGCCGCCGATGCAGCAACACCAGCATAGACCACCCCAGCATCATCAAGGCAGGGGCCAGCAGCAGCACCAGGCTAGGCCGCAACAAGAAAACCAGCAAAAAGTTCGAGGGCAAGCATTCACACTGTCCTTGGAAGAGGCATTGGCATCGGAAGATGTTGTGGCAGGTAACATTCTCGTCGCCTCATATCCTGCAGTAGCATTATTTGATTCGGGAGCATCCCATTCATTTATATCTGTACGATTTGCTACACGACTAGGAATGGAGTTCGAGGCATTGCCAGGGAGGTTGAATATACTTACTGGTAATAGGCTCGTAGGAGTTAGTAGGGTTATTCTAGCGTGTAGTATCGTAGTTTGCGGGCATTCTTTACCCGCCCGGTTGATAGAATTTCCTGTGGGAAATTTCGACGTTATCTTAGGCATGGACTGGCTGAAAGACAGTCATGCGACAATAGATTGTCGTAGAGGGAGTGTATCTTTTGATATTCCAGGCATGAAGAGGTTCACCTTAGTCAGATCAGAGGCAACTCAGCAGGAGTAGGGAATAGTAGCAGCAATGGAAGAAGTTCAGATTCCGAAGGTAGTTGAAGAATTTCTAGACGTATTTCCTGAAGAACTTCCTGGTCTACCACCGGTTAGAGATATTGAGTTCAGTATAGAATTGGCACCAGGTACTAACCCGATATCAGATCGAGTTTACAGAATGGCGGATTCAGAGCAGGCCAAGGTATATCAGCACATAGAGGAACTGAAGGAGAATAAGTTCATCCAAGCTAGCGTATCACCGTGGGCAGCACCAGTGGTACTTGTGGGAAAGAAGGATGGGTCATCCAGATTATGTATTGACTACAGGAAGCTTAACATGGCAACAGTGAAGAACAAGTACCCATTATCCAGGATCGACGACTTATTTGATCAGTTGAGCCAAGCTAGAGTTTTCTCCAAGATAGATCTTCGTTCAGGGTACCATCAGGTGAGGGTTCGGAAGGAAGATATTCCCAAGACAACATTCCGGTCGAAGTATGGGCATTATGAGTTTTTAGTAATGCCGTTTGGTTTGACCAATGCTCCAGCAATATTTATGGATTTGATGAACCGCATCTTTATGCCATACTTAGACCAGTTTATCGTTGTGTTCCTTGACGACATTCTCGTATACTCTGTTAGTGAAGAGGAGCACGAAGACCACCTCAGGAAAGTGTTGCAGGTTCTGAGAGAGAACCAGTTATATGCCAAGCTCAGTAAGTGTGAGTTTTGGACGGATCATATTTCATTTTTGGGTCATATCATCTCAGGAGCTGGAGTAGCAGTAGATCCCAAGAAGGTAGAAGCAGTAGAGAGTTGGCCAGTACCCAAGACCGTAGCAGATGTACGGAGCTTCTTGGGATTGGTAGGATATTACAGAAGGTTTGTGTCAGACTTTGCAAGGCTTTCAGCACCCATGACCCGCTTGACCCGGAAGGATGTATCATTTGTTTGGTCGGCAGAATGTCAAGCATCATTCGAGACTTTGAAGCAGAAGTTGATATCAGCACCTATTCTTACATTGCCAGTTGGACCCAGAGGTTTTACAGTATATTGTGATGCGTCAGGTAAAGGACTTAGATGTGTCCTTATGCAACATGGAAAGGTGATAGCGTATGCATCTAGGCAGCTTCGGGACCACGAGAAGAATTATCTAACTCATGATTTGGAGTTAGCGGCAGTAGTGTTTGCTCTGAAGCTATGAAGGCATTACTTATATGGTAACCGAGTGGAGATGTACACAAAACATAAAAGTCTGAAGTACATCTTTACTCAGAAGGAGCTGAACATGAGGCAGAGAAGATGGTTGGAGTTGATTAAGGATTATGACGTAGAGCTTCAGTATCATCCAGGCAAGGCTAATGTAGTAGCAGACGCTCTTAGCAGGAGAGGCGGCGCATTTATGTTGACAACACAGAGGCATATCTTAGAAGACCTTCAGGAGATGGGCATCGAAGTTATACTTCCTGGTGATGTAGGAGTTCTAACAAGTCTGCAAGTTCAATCTGACTTAGTAGACAGGATCAAGGCAGCTCAGGCACAAGACCCAAGGATTCAGAAGCTTAGGGCAGAATGTGAGTCAGAACTCAGGAAGGAGATGAGAATTCATGAAGATGGTACACTTAGGTTTGGATCACGTCTATGTGTGCCTAGTAGAGATATCAGACAGGAGGTCATGGCAGAAGCTCACAGTTCTCAGTATTCTATACATCCTGGAAGGACCAAGATGTACCAAGATATCAAGCAGCACTTCTGGTGGAATGGAATGAAGAGAGAGATAGCGAGATTTGTTTCTCGTTGCTTGGTATGTCAGCAAGTGAAGGCAGAACAGCAGAGGCCAGCTGGGTTATTACAACCGCTTCCTATCCCGGAATGGAAGTGGGAGCATATTACGATGGACTTTGTGACCGGTTTACCGAGATCACCGAGTGGTAAGGACGCTATTTGGGTGATAGTGGACCGACTTACTAAGGTAGCATACTTTCTTCCTTTCAGAGTAGGACAATCTACAGAAAAGTTGGCAGAGTTATATATGCAACAGATAGTCAGGCAGCATGGAGTCCCTGTCAGTATTGTGTCGGATCGAGATATCCGCTTTACATCACATTTCTGGAAGAGTTTACATCATAGTCTGGGTACCAAGTTAAGATTTAGCACGGCTTACCATCCGCAGACGGATGAGCAATCAGAAAGAACGATTCAGACTTTGGAAGACATGCTGCGAGCTTGCACTCTAGATTTTGGAGGGTCTTGGAAAAGTTACCGGCACTTGGTCGAGTTCTCGTACAATAATAGTTATCAAGCCAGTATCCAGATGGCGCCATTCGAAGCACTATATGGTAAGAAGTACAGGTCACCGCTTGCATTGGATGATATTGGAGAGAGGAAGATGTTAGGACCAGAAATGATTGTCCAGACGGTTGAAGTGGTTAAAGGAATTAGAGAGCGACTTCGTGTTGCACAAGATCGACATCGTCATTGGGCGGACCAGCATCGTAGGCCGCTGGAGTTTTTTGTTGGGGACCACGTATTCTTGCGGATCTCACCTACCCGTGGGGTTATTAGATTTGGCATTCGCGGGAAGTTGAGTCTACGATATGTAGGCCCATTTATTATCCTTGATAGGATAGGCGATGTTGCTTATCGTTTATCCCTCCCGCCTTCGTTACGAGAGGTGCATGACGTATTTCATGTATCTCAATTACGTAGGTATGTATCGGACCCAAGCCATGTCCTCGATCACTCTGAGCTGGTTGTTGGTACCAACCTGTCTTACGAGGAGCAGCCTGTGTCTATTTTGGACCGAAGAGAGAAGGTACTCAAGAACCGAACAATTAACCTTGTCCGGGTTGCTTGGGGTCATCACTCTTTGGGAGAGTCAACGTGGGAATGTGAGGATGATATTCGATCACGGTATCCACACCTGTTTGACTCACAAGGTATATCTCTTTCTGTATACCTTGATTGTCCTGATTCTTCATGCTTATCACTTTGTGGGTAGAACTACTTGATATCATGGATTGATGAATTTATATATATAGTACTTGCTTTTGATATGGTAATAATGGTTGCTTGCTCACTAGAATTGCTTGTATTAGTTTAACTCCGATATTTCTACCTGCTTGGATTTGAAATTCCGAGGACGAAATTTTTCTAAGGTGGGTAGAGATGTCACTTCCCGTTCCCAGAATACGTATTTTTACTCATGTACAACTCATATATTTATTTAGTATTTATCATGCATTATCCTGTATCTAAATTCCTTTAGTTTTCATGTTAACTAATTAGCTGCTCTTTAATTTCCATGTTTATTAATTTTTTGCAATTTTATTCCTGCATTAATTATCTGTATTTTATTTTCGGCAATTTTATTCTCTGCTTTAGTTAGTCTTTTCGGGTTGGCCTTGTTGGACCCGAATGCAAACCCGGCCCATTAACTCCCACCTAGCACCCCCTTTGCTATTTAAAGCTCCCCTCTCCATTCTCTCTACTCATTACTTTATTCTCACCATTACTTCTTCTTCTTCCTCCCATTACTCTCCACCACCTACCAGCAGCAGGAGAAGGCAAGTGCAATCTTGCTTCTCCTTCATCCATTTTTATGGATCATTACTCTTCCTCTCAAGATTCTGAGAGAGTTTACTACTTGGCATTTTCGATTTCTATGGCTGGTTTTTCCTAGATCTAAGTTTCTATATTTTCGGTTATTCATGGGTTTTGACCTCCCAACTTAGCGTGTTTCTGGCTGGAAACTTCATTTTCCGGCTTTGGGATGAAGGCTGAGTCACGCCCACGTTCTTACATGTTTACGTGTATTTCTTAGTCACGCCGACGTTTGCGTGCGTGTATTTCTTAGTCACGCTCGCGTTTGCGTGCGTGTATTTCTTAGTCACGCTCGCGTTTGCGTGCGTGTATTTCTTAGTCACGCACACGTTCTTACGTGGCTGCGTGTATTTTTAGTCACGCACACGTTCTTACGTGGCTGCGTGTATTTTCAGTCACGCTCACGTACTCATGAGCGTGCGTGTATTTTTAGTCACGCACACATCGATGAGCGTACGTGTATTTTTAGTCACGCACACATCCATGAGCGTGCATGTATTTTTAGTCACGCACACATCCATGAGCGTGCGTGTCATGCCCCGACCCGGAATCACCCGAATCATCGTCCTCGCTGGGGCGTGATGCCGCACGAGCCTGGATGTTGCGCTCGTGCAAGGCAAGATGACAAGTTCTCAATTGGTTATCTTTAAGTTGAACATTCACAACGAAAGAAAAACAGAGTATACAAAACGATTCTCTTTATTGATATTCGAAATCAGATTACAAAGGCTTTCGATAGCCCAACGGAATTTGTCAGATTGGCTACAACACTCAAGTTCTCTCTTGCCCACAAAGGATTTCACCGTTCCATACATCATGCCTTCTATATCTCAGCCGCATCAATCCGGTCGCGCGTCCGAGCGTCAATGCGATCGCACGCTTCAATGCGCTTCGGCATTCCAAGCCTTAACACGTTCAAGCAACGCTTTGCCGCGAGCAATCCATTTCCTGTACCCTGCATGAAGCTGGTGGGGGATCAGTACGTTCGTCCTCGCATGTACTGAAGCAAAGATCATCTTTCCAAACCGACATTTTAATATTTATATTGAATCATGCAACTTAGCTTATGATCTTGCTATGTTCTCCTTAGGGTCGATTTCATGGCATATTTGAAAGCGTAAAGCATGTTATCATAGCAAGCATGTTATCGAATTGAATAGGCAAGCAAGCATTCTCGTGTTTGATTCGTGGCGCAACTTAGCAATATCGACGCACCCGCCCTTGCAACCGACGCAAGGTGAATACGTCTATCAGTTTTCCCTGTCATGTTATAAGTGCCCTCTATTCGGATCTATCCATGCAAGATACATATACCTTGCACTTCCAAACCCGTCGCCCTTAACTATATGAAGGTCACTAGCTTTCCGGGCTAGAATGGACTTATATTTATCGAATCGAAACATAAGACGATGTTAACTCCATGTGGTTGCTAACCAACATCAGAGGCCATCAAAATAATCGCAGCAAGTTGCTTAACACATTCACCATAAGGTCGCTACCCGTCTGGTCGAAGTGGCGCCAACAATACCGAAAACGAATCCCTCCTAGGCCGAACGGTCCCAGCGCCCTGGTGTGCCGCGTTCGAGGGAATACCCATGCACGGGCTTTTATATCTTTAAGTCCATTTGACCATGCAACGAATCTTATATTTCATACAACCAAGCAAGTTCGCTTATCTCTATTTCAATTGGCACAATGCCTGAATGTTCTCAATGAACGCCCGTAGGCCGCGAACATTTCGAAGGGCACCATGCCGCATTATCATCTCGTATTTCTCCGTTAATTTTCTATGTTCTTATGTTTCATACTTCGTTTCAATGTTTCAATGGCATCATGCCTCAACTCAATGCTCGTCAACTGAACGACCCGAAGGTCTCGAACACCTTTCGAGGCATTATGTCATATCCGATAGTTCCGCCACATTCATGCCACAACTGTATTCTTTCGCAACGAAGCCATCTTTCATTATCCCGTACACGTAGGCACGTTCCGACCGTATTCCGATGTTTTATAACTTAGCATTCAATGTCCGTGGCTTACGCACTAGGACGCTCGCCTATTGTCTTTCAATGTTCTAGCCATTCTAACTCGTGCGCGAAGGCACGGTATGGTTCGTGCACTAAGGCACTCGCCGAGTACAGTTATCCCATGTTCTTGCGGCTTGTACACCGAGGCGCTCGCCTTTGCGATATCCAATGTTTCATTGCGACTCGTACGTTTGCCGTACGATTCATTTCAATTGTTCTATCTTAGTGTTCGACACGCACTACGTTTAACTCTCTATCGAGCCACGCCCGTGGCGTTGATAGGTTAACTCAGCATACAATGATATATTTGACTTATCGAATGAAGGAGTAAAAAGAAGTCAATCCTCCCACCTTGAGTCGATTTGCCTTCGCCGTTTCGCCGAGCCGATGCGGCTCGATTCCCTAACTTTGTTGCACGGCCACTCTCCTGACTTAGCCATTTGAGCACTTCGTGCTTCATTGAATCATACGTCCGATTTGCCTTAGCGTGCCCAAGTCTCAGCCCGTCGTAAGGCGTCGATTTGGTTCCGCGGACCCCTTACTAAATATTGCCGAAGATCGACCTCTAATATTTTTGCGTCAAAGTATAACCTGCACACGGAACCAACTAAAATCAATACTTGCATCGATTCGGACTTGCGCCTTGCTCGATTCGATTTCTTAGAATCTTCGAGCCGATTCAACGCACTCATCCTTCGGGACAATGCGGCGCTTCGCATCGATTCACTCGATGCATTCTTTCGGGACAAGGCAACTCTTCGCATCGACTTAGTTCGATGCATTGCTCGGGACAACGTAACACTTTGTATCGATTCGCATCGATACGTAATTGGGTCAATGCAACTCTTCGAGTCAACGACTCAGCATAATACACCGTGCGAAGCGGGGCATTACAGAATATACCACTGAAAACAAGGTTCGTCCCGAACAGAAACTAATACTAAATTTCCAAGGGTTTCATTAGATCGTTCCACGATCTCGTCTCACTATCGTTTGGATCGTACAACTTAGTTTAGAATCATACACATATTTTAGGCGTCCCACCAATATATGCATTTCAGCCGAGCTCAGTTGTAAGATATCGGAACAACGCAAACACGTAACTCTTATTCTTAATAGCTTGCTATCTCGTATTCTCGATAGGACTTGGCTCTATTACTTGTTCTCGCAATTCTAGCACACTTGCATATTGATACATACGTAATTCGCCAACAAAAGTTAAGGCATACGACGCGATTCAAAATTATATTTCTCACTTTGTATGTTTCATCGGGACTATCAATTCTACGCATCGCGTCAAGCCGTCGCGCATCCGATCACAACGAGTCTCCACAACGCCTTGCGTTCGGCGTCACTATCCAACGATTTCTGATGTTCACTTCGTATCCTATCTCGACATGATTCTCTTTTGTTGACTTGCAAAAGCATCAACATTCAGGACTACGTCCGCTAGGTTACTTACCTAGACACCGTGCTCAGCTTCTCTCGGCACAAGTTTAAATTGACATTGCACAAAGGCCACAATCTATCCGACACATCAGTCTACATCAAGGCGACGGTGCTCAAGACAACGATCGCCTTGACACGAGGTCTTTACGACGTGCCTTACGTTCGATTCCTATCGAGTAGGAAATTTACTAGCCAAATTCCCGACTTATCCGTCTCGCAACGTCGAACATAAGTTCAATTCACACAAGCTCAATTGCAAGGTGAATCCGAATCTAACGACATGACTCGTAAGTCATTCCCTTATCGTTCCCTCTCGTGCATAGCACGATTCTCGCAATCGCCTATCCGAATCACCAAGTTCGTTGGTGAATTTCTAGTTTGTTCGTCGACCAACATAACCATTCAAATATTCATCCGACGAATACTCAAATCTAACTATATCATTCTCAATCGAAAGTTGTTCTAACAATTCTCGATCGCCTAGACTTATCGTCAACATGTACCATATTGTATTTGTTATCGATGCAATCTCATATGCGATATCGCATGGGTCAGCTTACGGTCTGCAGCATTCAATTTGATTTGGCGGTCAAGTCTTCTAGGGTCAGCTGCCCTGAAGCTACGCTCGATAATTGTGGATCATCACCGAAGGACAGTTTACTACGAACCATGCTATATCTTATTTCGGAGCCAAATCACGTTCCGACAAAACTATTTCTATGCGACTATTCAATCCGTACATAACCATTTCTATCGGCGCAACTGATGCGCAACGATCCTCCGACTAGAGTCATGCATTATCGTCGATGATTCCACAATTTACGAAACATCTACTCGTATCGAATTCGAGTCTATCTTATTTCGCGGTCGACACATGAGATGCTATACGCATCGAGCAGTCGTCGATGACTTATAGTCTCGTCTTTGATAAATCACAAAATTTACGATCAACCAGGTTCGTTCATTTTCGTATCGTTACTTACAAAATCCCATAGCACGAGGCACACTCTATTTTGCATTCTCACATCGCTTACGTTTCCTTACGTATCGATCTCGATACGTCGTATCCATTTCGATAACGTAAGGGTCAACTTTGAATTCGTTTCAACGTCAACTTAACTCGCATCGCATATATCCAAGTTCGCAACAAAATTTTCCATACGCATCGACTCGTTCTCCGATTTGTCGCATCCCGCTATACTTCGATCGCGTAACTGAGTTACCGATTATCCAATATCGAACCCTCAAGTCATACGATCTCGCCCTCTAAGTTTTGCGTGTTTTCAGTCGTACTCGAATGAGTTTCACCGCAATATAACCAACTATTTCTTAGGCACGATTACCCGCGTCAACCAACTTTCTTACCGAAGTCGCACATCGTGCGATTCGATTACAATTCACATCGCCCAACATTCCTTATCGAGATCGCAAGTCGTACGATTCGATTCGCCTAGCCAAACATTTCTATCGAGATCGCAAGTCATACGATTCGATTCGTCCCTCCCAACATTTCAATCGGGATCGTAAGTCGTGCGGTTCGATTTCAACGTTTCGAGTTTCCTATCCCGTCGATCCGATTGTTGCCTCAAGGCATAATCGTTTCGCTAGTTCCCGTCATTCGACCGACACATAAATTTTCAATCGACGTATCAATCAATGTTACAAGTCCTATCTTACCGTTCTAACCGATCATCGAAGAACACTTGCATCAACATGCCGTCGTACAAATTCTCAATCGAGTCTCGGTGCTATCCCGTCCGTTGCGGACAAACCTTCCGTAATTCTCACAAAAGTCGATACAATTTATCGCACAAGTGGTATTGCATATACCACTCGGAATCGAGCCATTCATTGTATCGGTGGTATGCCATATACCACCCGGAAATCAAGTTACTTCTGTCGCAACTTACTCTTTACGAACCGACGATCTCTTCCGACTCACGATTTTCGCAGTGATTGTGCTTGATCACAACCGTAACTTTGATTAATCAAAATCCGATGCAACTCGGCCAATGCATTCATTTGCCAACGCAAGTTCGGCGCGCAACCGAACCGATTTCGTTTCTCGATTTATAACTTTTATTTTCTTCCGTTGCATCTTGTGCAAAAATTTATTCTCAATATCCGTTGCACTTCGTGCATCGATTATTTTGATACGCGTTGCACCACGTGCAATAATTTCTTACTTTCAATACGCATTGCACATCGTGCAACGATTTATTTTCGATATTTACCGTACCTCGTGCATCGATTTCCTTTCAATATGCATTGCACATCGTGCAACATTTCCTTCCGACATTCAAGGTCAATGCTCAAATCCGTTTCAACACATTCGATATTGACTTACCACTTTTCATCGCAAACGCACGTTCGAAATTGATATGTGAATCCGTTCGACACATTCCATATCGACTTTCATTTCTTTTCAACGCATCGTTTACAATCAACGCGTGGCAATTGCTGCAGCAACATTCCACGACTATCATTGTATCGATGCAACCAACATTTCTCGTATCGTTCATTGTAAACAACGAATATCTCAAATTTCAATTCACGACGTGTTGCATCCGCGGCAACAAATCTTTGAATTCACATCTCGTAACTTGTTGCACTTACAGCAACAAACCTTCTCCGACTTTTCCAACTAACACCATGTAATTTTCAAACAACACGCGGCAAAATTACATGATTTGTATTAGACTTATTGTATGGAACATCCAGTGCGGCATCGAGTAGAGTCAAGAGTGATTTCGATTGGTGGTGCGCAACTTTTAGAACTGAAATGAAGCAAGCGTCCAGAGGAAATTGAGCCTAGAGCTCTGATACCAATTTGTCACGCCCCGACCCGGAATCACCCGAATCATCGTCCTCGCTGGGGCGTGATGCCACACGAGCCTGGATGTTGCGCTCGTGCAAGGCAAGATGACAAGTTCTCAATTGGTTATCTTTAAGTTGAATATTCACAACGAAAGGAAAATAGAGTATACAAAACGATTCTCTTTATTGATATTCGAAATCAGATTACAAAGGCTTTCGATAGCCCAACGGAATTTGCCAGATTGGCTACAACACTCAGGTTCTCTCTTGCCCACAAAGGATTTCGTCGTTCCATACATCATGCCTTCTATATCTCGGCCGCATCAATCCTGTCGCACGTCCGAGCGTCAATACGATCGCACGCTTTAATGCGCTTCGGCATTTCAAGCCTTAACACGTTCAAGCAACGCTTCGCCGCGAGCAATCCATTCCCTGTACCCTGCATGAAGCTGATGGGGGATCAGTACGTTCGTCCTCGCATGTACTGAAGCAAAGATCATCTTTCCAAACCGACATTTTAATATTTATGTTGAATCATACAACTTAGCCCTAAGAGTTATCCATTCCCTGCTCCTTGTGTCTTGATTGGTTTATGGATACCCAGTAAGACTGGAACTTAACCCTAAGAGTTATAGACTCGACCCCATGTAATATTGATTGACTTTCATGCCTTGTCACCATTGATAATAATTGTGACATTGACTAATAATTGATCATGCGTTCCTAGTTGGAACTAAGAGACTGGCTAGTCATCTTATTAAATGAAATGAATGACACACGTTCATGTAATGAACTATTGTACTCGATTAGCCAATCCCGAATATTGGCATACAGGCACATGCAGGTTTCAAATTATTTATTTATCCATTTTGTAAAAAACAGTATGTGTACTTTATGGTCAAGGCATGATTACTCCGTAGTTAGACTTGATTGTTGCATTACGCTATGTAAGACCTACAACCTAGCCGCACGGGTATCGTTGTAGAGTTGCGCATATCGTACCCCGTACGAAAGTACTCATTTGAACGACCATGATCCACGGCATGGAACTTCACTCAACGTAGAGACTATTAAGTTTAATAAAATAATGATGGCATGGAGAGAATGGATTCCCGAGTTCTTACATGGCAGCCCCCTTGGGACTATTAAGTGCCCGACGGGCCGGCTGGTTCCCACAGATACGGTAAATCTGTCACACGGGCAGGGAACGGTATCTGCTTATATTATTGTACATGCTATAACGGCGGGCGTCTCGCTGGGACTCGTCTAACTACATGATTGGCGCAATTGATTGATTGGATAGACTAGCCTTGCTTGCACATAGTAAGAACTGAGGAATCCTTAATTTGTATTATTCCAGGATAACTTGGGACTCACAATAGCAAGCCGTAGTAGTTGATTGGCCGTTCAAGATGATTTGTTTATGTACTGTACCTACTCTGTTGCCTAACTGAGATGATCAGAATGTCAGGACATGACGGGCTAACTTCTGTCCTTGTTTGGTTGGGAGGTTGGTTCGAAGTGTCGTGATGTTATGTGAATCCTAGTGGGAAGCGGAGATCTATTATTATATTCTCTTACATACTGGTTTAATCCTTCATATCGTGCTCCCTTGTGGTACTTGCTATTAGAGGTCTAACCTCTCTGGTTTTGCATGGCCAGATTTAGAGCCGGTCCCCGAGGATCCAGCTTACTTCTACCTCCAAGATGGTCAATAGTAGGGGAATGATCGCAGGAGGACTCGAGTGGGTTTCCTTACTTCACCGCTCGTTTTGTCATTTACTTTATACTTAGCCGTTTGGCACCGACATGTTAGTCGGATTGTCTTGTACTTACTTTTGCATAATTGTAACTAAAGTCAGACTACAGCTGATAACAATTGTGTATACTTGCTATATCATCTGGCTATATTTTGTAAAGCCAGATCTCAAAGAACATTTGGACTGAGCGTTTGGGACGCCTTACTGCTTTATCTTATATGTTCTCTATTTTCTGTTTCCTTGTTCGAATGATTGAGACAATAGATGTGAAGTGACCATAAGTAAGACTTTCATGTAGTATGCACCCCCTCGTCTGGTTAGACAACATTGATCGTATTATACGGTATTCATCTACCCGTAATACGTAGCTGGCTGAGTCATTCTCCCGCTCTCCAGTATTCTGGTTCTGGGGCGTGACAATTATTACTACTAAATGTTGTTAACTGTTGTCTTTTATGGTAAATTGAATTTGTATATATGTATGAACATGTTTTTAAATACATTAATTATTTGAATAGATAATATTAAGTTATATTAAATTTGTGATGATTCTTTTTATATATATATATATATATATATTATCACAAAAAAAAAAAAAAAAAAAAAAAATATATATATATATATATATATATATATATATATATAAAAGATGTTGAGTAAAAAAAAGAGAAAAGAAAAAAAAAGAATGTGGTGGGGCCGACCCCCACCACCACCAACAACCACATCAGCTTCATGCTGCGCAGAAACCATTCCCCCCTTTTAATTCAGCCCCACAAAAAGGATTAAGTTGCAGCAGCATATGCCACTATGGTGGCCGACCTATATAAAAGCAATAGTAGCATTAGCCTTTTGGCTTTATTAGAAACAACAACTACACCCATTGCGCCACCTTCAAACCCTAATTCGAATCTCTTCCTCCTCCTCTCTTCTCCACCCTCGGCCAAACTCTCCCCCGCGAGCACAGTAGCACCCCGCGACAGTGGCGATGGAAACAACCACAACAACAACAGTTTTAAACTCCGAGGTACCCGACTTCTCCAATTAATTTCTCCGCTAATTTAAATTCGTTTTTAGATCCGTAAATTCTTGTAAAAATCCCACATGACCCTCTTCGAGATACCCGAGGTGGATTTCGACGTGCCCATCCAACTTGCTCGAAAAATCGAGACAAAGTTGGAGAAAAACCACTTTTCTGGAATATTAAAAACTGTTTCAAAACACCAACCTGTCGGCCACTTTTCTTTCTATATAATAGGATTTTGTAGAAACTAATTGAAGAAAGTCAAAGACAACATAACCGAAATTGTAATGCACCTTCTGGATTCACTTTTCATCTAGTGTGTAAAAAGTTACACGTTAAAGTTTTACGAAAATTTATAAATTTTGTTTCCAAAAAGTAGAAAAACACTCCGATACGGCGTCCATCCGGACAAATCGGGCCACGTAGTCGCGCACTATACGCATCAAAAGGCACGTATGGATGTTTTCGACGTGTGGGAACTGATGGAACCCAATTTTGTTGCATATGCGCGACGAAATCAATACGTATCCGTCGAGATACCCCCGTATCGACCCTTTGTAAATTAAGTCACAACTTCGTGTACACTCATCAAATCACGACAAAGTTTGTGCCATTGGACTCAAAATATTTTTTTAGTCCTGTGAGCCAAGTTTGGTTCAATTCTGAGAAGGTTGACTGAGAAGCCATTTTGACGGGCCCACAATCCTACTCAACGGGCGATTTTGTGCACGGCCCACCGGAATGCAAAATAGGACATACTGTTGGATTTGTCTCATCAAAACAAATCCATAGACATGTAGTTTGACAACTTTAGAGACCGTAGGTTCTGGCGCGCATTTTGGTGCAAAACGGGTCCAACAACGGACATCGTTTTGACCCAAAATTATGATTTTGCCCCTGTTCCAAAATTTTACTTTCGGACAAGCATTTTCTAGGCATATCTTTTATTCCAAACTCGTTCGTGATGTTTGTTGCAGCATCCAGAGTCATCTGCGGGATTTGGCTTTTCTTGCTTCGTTTATTTGTCTGTTCGAACTACTGGATTATTCTCTTTTGCACAACCTCAGGCAAGATACCTTGTCATTATACTGTTTATATTCAGTCTACATTTTATTACCTATCACTATTCATTATTTTCAGTTATTACAGTTCTTGATTTACTACATGCTCAGTGATTATTAGTTACTTTGTTACTATCCTTTGATTGCATATGAACCTAGAGTTAGGAAACTACCGTTTGTAGTATATTACATATTCCTCGACACAGTTGTACCACGAGGATGTGTAAGGCGAGTAGCATGTAGGGGTCCTTGCATATGGGCTGATCTCCCATGTGCATGCGTTAGGGCTAACTGCTAATAGAGCCATGTTAGGAGACTTAGAAGTTAGTAGAGGTATATGAGACATGGATGTGACTCAGTTAGGCATTAGGTGGGAAGAACAATTCCTTAACGTATGGGTCCTTTATGTACTTTCCTATTGCTGATCCTGCTAGCCTCTGACATTCGAGGAATGTTATGCTTTGAGGTCCATGGTATCCTGATGGGACCATACCTGAGATTACTGCTCCTGAGCCAGATGCCCATACGTTGGAGGTTTGTTCTTAACTGCATGAACACAGTAGTACGGTTAGATTACCTTATTGTTGTCTTGTCACTTATTCTCTTTGTGGCATATTTTGTATTCAGTATTTATGGCGTGTTCTTCCTGTATCTCGTTACGTCCCTCTAAGGACATGGTTATCTCTCCAAGTGTGTGCTTCTGTGATATTATAGGTGTTCTAGCCGAGGCTATGATGTTCTCCATCCTTTCAAAGATGATTACACTTGGCCCTTCCTGTTATTTCATTTATTCCTTCTTGTATATTTCTTTCTTTTGAGATAGTTGGTAGTGGACCTTATCTTCGTCCAACTTTTGTACAAATTAATTTTGTGTTGATTCCTATCTTATATTGATTCTTTTATTATGGATGAGACTAGTATCATGGATTACTGCATTTCACAGCTTATGCATACATATGATGGTTCCATATATTGGAGTATACTTCGTATGTATGCAGCTGGCATAGATACGTACCTAGTCCTAAGTATTTTGGGACTGGGGCGTTACACTTTGAGCTTCATGCAGTTCCTCTTGATATGACCCCTTTTACCACAGTGATAGCATCCCTCCTTGCGGTCCACAATCGCAAGATTTCGAGAACTCCCCCATGTCCTCGTTTGTGAATTGGGTCTTCCCTTCTCGTAGGAAGTCACCAGAGCAGACTCTTGCGACGATTCCACTTGCTTGCGTCGAACCTCCTCATTCAACAAGCTACTTTTGACTGCCTCCATCGTGACAACTCCATCAGGCGTGGAGTTGCTCACCGATACCACCAACGTCTCCCAGCTTTTCGACAGAGAACTCAAGAGCAGTAGGGCCTGAAGCTCATCATCAATCACCATCTTCGTCGAAGACAGCTGATTGATGATACCCTGAACCTCGTTCATATGTTGTGCCATTGGGGCACCCTCCGTGTACTTTGAGTTGACGAGTTGGCAAATAAGAAATGCCTTGTTGCCAGTCGTCTTCCTCTCGTACAGCAAATGCAGCTTCTCCCATAATATTTTTGCTGAACTCTCCATGGACACATAGTTAAACACCGAATCATCCAACCATTGGCAGATGAATCCAGTGGCCTTCCGATCCAGTCATTACCAGTCTTTAGCAGCTTTGTCCATTGGCTTTGCGTTGTCGCCCTCTAACAGACCATGCAAGTCCTTGCACCAGAGTAGATCCTCCATCATTGGCTTCCAAATCGTCCAGTTTTCCCCTGTGAGGGTGATCATATGAGTGTTCATCTGCTCCGTAGACATGGTTGCCAGAACCTCCAAAGCTCTGATACCAGATGTTGGGAATCGGATACGTCCTTCTGCGCTCCGATACCGTGTTTAAGATGTTGCCGCAGCAAAAACTTAGGATAACCCACCTGAAATAATCAACCCCCGTCTAACGGACACCAAGCACAGATAAAGACAAGTATATGGTAGTGATTACGTCATCTGGATAAATCCAAATCTCTATAACTTAGATGAAATTACAAGATTGACAAAAACTAACGTTGAACCCTTTACCCTAATAGGTTCAACCCCCTCACCACACTCAAGAAGAAAAGAAAGAGATTACAATTGAAATCGCTCACCAACCCGTAGCAATCTCCCTAACCGAAGTTGGCGACCCCTCGATTAGATCTATTTTTCCTTCTGTCTTGGATGACGAAGTTTTAAGAGCAAAGTGCAAAACTTTCTCTTAGATTTCCTGTGGACTAGCACCTCGAATCTTCACTTTTGTGCTATGCTTTGTGCCTCCATCCTCACCCCATATATATAGGATGGGAAAAACTTATTTTAGGTCATAATAGGATTTCTTAAATAGGAAGCCCTCAAATAAGAATCCTGCTACACCTAAAATAGCCCATCAACATCCTATTTTAGATTATAATAGGATCTTTTAAATAGGAAAATCTCAAATAAGAATCATATTATGTCTAAAATAGCCAGCACTAATTATGGACATCTAAATCAAATTAAATTAAATATTTAATTAGATTTGGACTCCATGAATATCCTATTACCAAATTCAGGCTAGACTCCAACAACAAGGGGATCTAATGTTTGTTTACTGCATATAAGGGTTGAACCTGATTTTCAAGCTCGGATGGGGGTCGAATGGGTTAGAATGGACTTTGGTGGACTAGCTGTCGATTGACACGTATAACTTTTTTTTGGTAGTCTAGAGCCCACTCTAGCTCCTACGTGATTCGCCTCTGACTATATATGAAAAATAGAATGGTCTATGCGAAGGCATGCAACAAGAAAGCCCGAAGAAAGAAGATCAAAGAGTAGAAGGTCTAGCAAAAGGAAAAACTAAAATATCTTAGTTATTTGACTAATCTTGCATATTGAGATACGATCTTTCAATATTATGTACTCCATGATAACTTTTTTTTAATTTTAAAAATCATGAAAAATAGTTGAAGCTTTGTCGCTTCAAGGTTATCAGATTTGATAAGAGATGTCTGCTGACCAAATGATCTTTGAAAATATTTTTTGTTTTATTTCAAGGAACACCATTGGACCACTGATTTAACTTAATCACTATCCATAGTGCACAATTTTGTTAGATTATATTTATGTAGCAGTTGTAAATATAGCCCATCAGCCCAATAGTGTAGAAGGTATATATATTGTAATCTGTTCCAATTAATAAAACAAGGGCATTATTATTTCCTACATGGTATCAGAGCCTCCCGAAAAACTCTAGCCGTAAAACTCCACAAATAATCCCCGTCCTCTCCGCGGTCGATCCGTCGCCCGACCTCGAACGTCCGCGCCGTCCCCGACCAGTCGCGCCACCTCCGGCCAGTCCCCGTACGATTGCTCCGGCAACTGCTCCGTCCGGCGTCCACGTCGACTGCGCCACCCGTGCCGATCCCGTCCATCCCCGACCATCCGTGCCGATCGTGCCGTCCGTGCCGTCCAAAGTTCTGCCTCCGTCCGGCGTCCATGCCGACCGTGCCATCCGAGCCGACCCCGTCCATCCCGGCTGATCCATACGTCTTCTCGGATCCCGTACGATCCGAATCTCGTCCGATCCGATTTCGGCAATGACTGATAATGCTGTGTCCAGCTTCTTCACCACGACTGGCGACTCCGGCGATGGAGGTACACACAACCTAAATTATTCGAATCCGAAGGATCCGTATTTTCTGAGTTCTGCTGATCAACCAGGAAATATTATTACTCCTATTGTTTTCCGTGGACCGAACTATGCTGAGTGGTCTCGGTCGATTTATCTCTCCCCGATCTCTAGGCGAAAGATCACCTTTCTTGAAGGTACTGAAATCAAACCTATTAATGATGCCAATAAATTGCTTGATTGGAGACGTGTGCAAGCGTTATTGGTCTAATGGGTTCTTAATACCATTGATCCGACCCTGAAGAAATCTTTGCCGTACTTTGTGAAAGTTTATCCATTGTGAAACTTGTTGGAGAAAAGATTTATTGTCAGCAATGGCACTCGAAAGCAACAAATTAATGTGGCTTTGGCTGAGTGTAAACAAACGGTTTCGATGTCTGTGGAAACCTACTTTGAAAATTTACAGTCTTTGTGGGATGAACAAGCTGCTTATTTTTCATTGCCTACTTGTACCTATGGTGAACTTGTTGTAAAACTACAGGCTATGAGGGATGAAGACCACTTTCAGGACTTTATGTATGGGTTGAATGCTGAGTTGTATGGTCATACCCGATCTAATCTTTTGGCTCAGGATCCTCAGCCAAGTTTAGATCGGGCATATCAGGCAGTCCGTGAGGAGAAGGATATGTAAAAATCTTAGGTTCAATCCGCTACTGAGGAGGTGTTGGCGTTGGCATTGGCTATCAAGACTTCACCTCGATTTTCTACTGCTTCTCATAGTAGAACCTTTGATTCCCGGGATAAATTAGGTATGATCTGTACTTATTGCAAGAAAACAGGTCATGATCTTGCGAATTGCTTTGCGAAGAATTTCTATCCAGAGTGGTGGAAGACTCGTCATAGGCGTGAGGGAGGACGTGGTGCTGGTGGTGGCAGAGGCCCTTCAACACAGTAGAGGCGTGAGGGAGAACGCAGTGTTGGTGGAGCCGGTGTTGTTCATCATGTAGCTGTTGCTGGTCATGTTGTCATCGCTGGTCTTACAGCTGGGAGTTCGGATACGATACATGGAGGGTCTACTTCACCACTCTCAGGAGAACAATGGCAGAAACTGATGAGCTTGCTAGATAACGACACTCCTTCCAACTCTGGTTCTTCAAACTCTGATCGTCTGATGGGTAAGATTTCTTCTATCTCTTGGATATTCGATACTGGTGCTACTCTTCACACGACAGGTTCTCGTAACTATTTAGTTGATTGCTTTGAGGGTCCCGTATGTCCTGCAATTTTGCCTGATGGAAGCACTATTACGGCTGTTCTGAGAGGCAAAGTATTTTTGACTGATTCATTGGTACTGACAGATGTTCTTTATGTTCCGATATTGACTTGCAATTTGATTTCAGTCTCTCAATTGATTGGTGCCAGAAATTGTGATATGTTATTTACTCCTAATTTGTGTTTTGTTCAGGACAAAAGTACGAGGATGGTGATTGGAGCAGGTGAACAAAAGGGTAGACTTTACTTTTTGGGGGAGGTTTCATCTTCTTTGGCTTCGATGATCCTGGCTTGTAGAGAGAGTGATTCGAAGGTTTGGCATAGTAGACTGGGGCATCCTTCAGATAAAGTAATATAGACTTTACCTTTTCTCTCTGGTAGTAGTGTATTTTCTCATAGGGCTTGTGATATTTGTCATCAAGCTAAACAGACCCGTGATGCTTTTCCTGATAGTAGTAGTCGTGCTTTGAGATGCTTTGAACTTATACACTGTGATTTTTGGAGACCGTATCGTATTCTGTCATCTAGTGGAGCACGATATTTTTTGACCTTAGTGGATAATTTTTCTATTGCTGTTTGGGTTATTTTATTGAAGGACTAGTGTGCTATTTATTCTATGTTTCTTAAATTCATTGCTATGGTGAAGCGTCAGTTTGGGGCTGATATACGTCGTGTGCGGAGTGACAATGGCACTGAATTTAATTATTTACTAGATTATTTTTCATCTCAAGGTATATTATTCTAAACATCCTGTGTAGGGACACCATAATAGAATGGAAGGGTGGAAAGAAAGCATCGGCATATTTTAAATATAGCCAGGGCATTAAGATTTCAGGGTTCTCTTTCTGTGGATTTTTGGGGGGAATGTGTTCTGGGTGCATGTTATTTGATAAATAGAACACCTTCTAGTGTCTTGCATTTTAAGTCCTCTTATGAAGTTTTATATGGTTCTGCTCCTTCGTATGATCATCTTCGTATTTTTGGTTGTTTATGCTATGCGTATGATTTGAGATCCAGACATAATAAATTTGCCAGCAGGAGTAGAAAATGTATCTTTGTTGGGTATCCTTTTGATAAAAAAGGGTGGAAGATGTATGATTTAGAGACTGGAGAATTCTTTATGTCCCGTGATGTTACTTTTTATAAAAAATAGTTCCCTGGGTGTGGCTCTGCTAGCGACCCGTCTTTTGCGACACGACATGCATGTGTTGAGGTGCCTGGAGACGATATAGAGGCTTTTGGGATAGTACAGGTTGTGGTTGCCGAGGCAGAAGTGGTTGATGGCGGATTGGCCCCGGGTGGCGAGGATGCAGAGGCAGCTGCAGAAGTATTGACAGGAGGGGCCGATGGGGCTGACGTAGGTACTACTGACGATACAGGGGATACAGTGTTGCCAGAGGTACCCGACGAGATTGTATTGGGCAGAGGAATGAGGAAGAAATCACAGTCAGTACGATTACAGAATTTTGTGACGAATGCTGTTCGAAGTAAAAGTCCCTCCTTCACCTCAGTTCATCTGTTCCTATCCCTTCCTCAGGTACTTCGTATCCTCTAACACAATTTCTGAGTTATGACATATTTACTGTTGGACACAAAAATTTTCTTGTAGCTATCACTGCAGGTGTTGAGCCTACTTCATATCGCCAGGCCTCGAGAGATTCATGCTGGCGTGAGGCTATGCAAAATGAAATACAAGCTCTGGAAGATAATGGAACATGGAGTCTTGTTGATTTGCCTCCTGGGAAGAAAGCATTAGGAAGCAGATGGGTGCACAAAATAAAGTACAACTTAGATGGCAGTGTTGAGCGGTTGAAGGCCAGGCTGGTTGTGTTCGATAATCATCAGGTTGAGGGGATCGACTATTCAGAGTTATTTGCCCCAATAGCTAAGATGCCTACAGTTAGGGCATTCTTTGGATGTTGTAGCTGTGAGAGGCTGGACTTTGTACCAGATGGATGTGCACAATACCTTTCTTCATGGAGATCTGACAGAGAAAGTGTATATGAAGTTGTCGCCAGGTTTTTCGCATAATGAACCCAACAAAGTGTGTTGCCTATGTAAGTCTCTATGTACTAAAACAGGCACCACGTTGTTGGTTTGCTAAGCTTGTCGCCTCTCTGATATCCTATGGATTTATTCAGTCTCATTCAGATTATTCTCTTTTCTCTTTTTTTAAAGGGAAGTTAGAGTTGCATGTTTTGATCTATGTAGATGATATGATTGTGTCTGGTAATGATTCAGGTGCTTTAGTTGATTTCAAAAAGTAGCTTAGTTCTTGCTTTCATATGAAGGACCTTGGTGTATTGAAGTATTTTCTTGGCATAGAGGTGGCTCGGAGTGTAGAAAAAATTTTCTTATGTCAAAGAAAGTATGCTTTGGACATCATTTCAGAATGTGGCTTGATGGGGTCTCGACCTACCGCTTTTCCATGGAGGCGAATCACAATATGGCAGAATCGACTAGTCCAAGGGTGGCGGATGCTGAGCCTTATAAGAGGCTGGTTGGGAGGTTGATTTATCTATCATTTACTCGTCCTGACTTAGCTTGTGCCGTACATATATTATCTCAATTCTTACAGGAGCCTAGACAAGATCATTGGCATGCAGCTTTGAGAGTTGTCAGATATCTCAAAAATACCCCGGGACAGGGTATCCTATTGAAAGTTGATTGTGATCTCAGTCTTTCTGGTTGGTGTGATTTCGACTGGGCCAGTTGTTCCTTGACTCGCCACTCCGTTACATGCTGGTTGGTCTTTCTGGGAGGGTCTCCTATCTCTTGGAAGACCAAGAAATAACCAACTGTTTCACGATCTTCCGCTGAAGCTGAATACCGATCTCTTGCTGCGCTTGTGTGTGAGTTGAAATGGTTGAAGGAGTTATTGGTGTGTTTGGGAGTTCGCCAGGAGTCTACTATGCAGGTGTATTATGACAGTCAGTCGGCCCTCCACCTGGCTCAGAACCCGGTATTTTATGAGCGCAATAAGCATATTGAGGTGGACTTACATTTTATTCGCGATGCTATTAGGGATGGCACCGTAATAGCCTCGCATGTTCCTACCTCTTCCCAACTGGCTGACATCTTCACTAAGCCCCTTGGGAAGCATGTGTTTGATTATTTACTTCGCAAGTTGGGCATTTGTGACTTGCATGCTTCAACTTGAGGGGGGGGGGGGTGTTAGATTATATTTATGTAGCTATTGTAAATATAGGCCATCAGCCCAATAGTGTAGAAGGTATATATATTGTAATCTGTTCCAATCAATAAAACAAGGGCATTGTTGTAACTCATCATGGTGACTCTTCACTTTGTAACTCCTAAGTGACTTTTCACTTTGTAACTCCCAAGTGACTTTTCACTTTGTAACTTCCAACCTCTCTCTCCCTATATAAAGAGAGGTTGGGATGGCTTGTAGAGATATATGGAGATATATGAAATTAGTCTATCTAACAAGAGAGAGAGAGAGAGAGCTCCATACCTATTCATCTCATTCTCCGGGTGTTGAGCTAATAGACCTCAAAACACGTTATCAGCACCAAGTCACTGCCGAAACACTCGTTCCAGAAACATGTCAGAGCAATTGGACTTAGGAAACTTTCAGAGCTAGCCTAAATGAAACATGTTTTCTGCACCATGTTGTGTGCATGTGAGGGGGAGCGCCCCAACGAGCGCTTTCAAACGCCCTGTTGTGCGTATATCCCGCGTCCTGTCGAGTGTGAGTGAAAAGGGGAGCATCCTGATGTATGCTTGTGTACTCTTTTTTTCCTTAGACCAAGTTTTTTCCCATTGAGTTTTCCTTGGCAAAATTTTTTTAACGAGACACAGTTCAAATCCCTTATTCACTAAGGATTATTATGATCAGGGGGAGTATCCAGTTATATACTTCTAAACCATCGTGTACTCTTTTGTCCTTCGATCAACGATTTTTTCCACTGAATTTTTTCTGACAAGGTTTTGACGAGGCACCTTTGCAATGGTTAGTTTACCCCCATCACACTGACCTGTGTGTACTCTTTTGTCCTTCGACCAAAGTTTTTTTCCACTGGTTTTCTTTGGCAAGGTTTTGACGAGGCACAAGTAGGTGGTCAAATTTGAATCTGCAAGCTACAGACAGACGAAGAAGCTCAGAGGTGTTTACAAGCAGAGTTTGTGAAGAGCCAAGGGGGAGTGTTGTAACTCATCATGGTGACTCTTCACTTTGTAACTCCCAAGTGACTTTTCACTTTGTAACTTCCAAGTGACTTTTCACTTTGTAACTCCCAACCTCTCTCTCCCTATATAAAGAGAGGTTGGGATGGCTTGTAGAGATATATGGAGATATATAAAATTAGTCTATCTAACAAGAGAGAGAGAGAGAGCTTCATACCTATTCATCTCATTCTCCGGGTGTTGAGCTAATAGACCTCAAAACAGGTATTATTATTTCCTACAAATTCACATACTCTACAACTAATTTTTTATTATATATATATATATATATATATATATATATATATATATATATATATATATATTTATATATATATATATATATATATATATATATATATATATATATATATATTGGATGAATGAATTATTGAAGAATCTTACAGCCATGCATACATAAATGTTGTGTATAATACAATTCACACATGATGATAAGATCACCATATGTTGAAGCCAAACAAGTCCTCAACCAATGATTGTTCACAGCATTTCCTTATGTCTCCCAAATGCTTTACTAACTATAGAGATTAAAATATTTAAAGGGAAGGTGACTAATTGATCAAAATCAAATTCTAACAATAATATATATACTGCCTACTTATATTTCATATATGTAGTAATAAAGACTACTTCCAATTGGTAGGTGAGACTTTAAACCTACGAATAACAAGTGCTGATTATAATCATCTGTGTCAGTGAAAAAATAATTTTAAAATTAACTTGAGGATTAATGAAGAATTGTTCTCTTCTTTTTAACTTTACTTTTAGGTAAATTTAGATTTTTATAATTTCATATATCTACATAAAGTCTCTTGTAGGTCACTGATTCCTAGAGAATTGTAATATTTTAATTACTCCGTAATGAATGTCTCTATGAATAGAGAATTGGGCTCGGAATCTTTTTCATTTGCTACTGAGTTAAGTATAGCTAAAGCACATTGTAGGAGCTTAAGGCATGTGATAGGACAATGGGAGTATTCTAATTAAGGGTGCAGGTGGGATGGCATGTGATGGAAATCTGGTATTATGCTATTTGATAATTTGGCCAATAAGCAATTAAACGGTCAGATACACCTGTAGTAGGAGATCTGCAAAGTAGTCTTTGGTACTTGTCAAGGTGGCAACAACAACAACATAACAACCAAAAGAAAGAAAGAAAGAAAGAAAAATCTATTTTAGATGGCTTTATATATTCATATATACTATGGTGATCCATAAATTTGCTAATTATGGTGCATTTAGTTCTATTAAGTTTTGTTTGTGGAGAAAAGTCACCATTTTTTGGGAAAGATCTTGAGAGCCATATTATTTCAACTTGAATTCATGTTTGTATGTTTGTATGAGTAGTACAAAGAAATCATGCCGTAATTGCTTGGTATGTAAGAAAAAATAGGAGAGTTCGATCGCATGCAATGATGGAGGTCTTGCAGGTCGATACATGACTCCTTCTTCGTTGACGATCTGAATCGAATTTTGCTGCTTGCTGGCGAGGGCACGAGAACATTTTACTCCGTATCTCTGAAGTAGTGACAACTTACGAATTCTAGGTTTGATGGAGAAGACGGAACATGCAATGCGGGATGCACGAAGTGTTATTAGGACACAACATTCTCTTTCCAAGCACTCTCTCTCTCTCTTTCTTTAATTCTCAATTTGTCGTCCTCTTTCTTGTGGGGATGAAGGCCTATTTATATTCCAAGTAAGAGAATGACCATCTTCGTGCATAATTTGTTGTACACTCAACGCGTGGTGGCCTGTGATATGTCATGTCAGTTCAAATCTGGATTGTCGTCTTGGGGCTCGAGGATTTGTGTGGCGATCGACAAGAGATAAGACACTCGAGTGGCTTATCCTTTAATAGTATGGACTGTCAGAGCTTTGTCAGCCAATCATATCTTTTTAACAACGTAGGCTGTCAGTCATGACAAAAAATGTCAGCTAATTGCGTGTTGATTTTGATAATGAAGGCTGTCAGTGGTGTCATAAATGTCAGGCAATTGCATGTCGTTATTATGACTTGATAGTCGTAGGCGTTATATTTTTTTTGCTTGTTTCCATGCATTCTGCGAGCTTTGAGCACAATTATGCGGGGAACTGTGCTGTAATGCCCCTCCCGCAATGATGAAATTATATAATTTTCAGATGACTGAACAAGACTTCACTTTTTGGTTCATTCATAATTAATGAACTCATAAAGAATAGATGTATGCTTTGCTTCTAATAATAGAGTTCATAATCACTAGAATGATAATTACATAAAACTTGTATGCTCGTAATAAAAGAATGATATTAATGAAGTTAGACTGTGAATGTAATTTAAAGAACTATTGCTATACTTGTTAAAGAAAGACAAAATGACTACATTGACTCCTTATCATATGTTGTTAAAAAAGAAGAATTGCATGCTTAAGTTATAAACTATTGATAGAATTGGAAGAATTATATATTCTATTGCATGGAAAGAATGGAAACTGTAGACTTGAAATATATATTGTATATAGAGATATGAATATGAAAAATAATTTGTTAAATGAAAGTGTTGTGCTGAGGTAGTATGTTTGTGTAAAAGAAAGGAAAAACACGATATGACCGTCAAAATAAAAGAAAGAAAGAACAAAGCTATAGTTCTACGGTCGGAAAGACATAAAGAAATATTTTACTTGGCATTTAGATACTACTTCGTATTATTTTTGATAGAAGTTGATATCATGCATTGATCTCAGACAAGTTGTGCACAAGGTTTAGTCTCAGGGGCACCAGTATCGTTTCAGCTAGAAGAGATTGGATACCCTGAGGCTTGTATGTCCACGTAATTAGGGAGGTATCGTGTCTATTAGAGAGATGAGCTTGTATGTCCCAACTTTTAATTATGGGGAGTCACGCATAACCATCATATAGTTAAGTAGCATGGCTAATGATAATTGTCTTGCAGGCTTAATTCAAATCAAATAAAAATTTAAAATTAAATCAATATAATCCCAATCCAATAATTGATCACAATAATAATTTAGAATAATATTTAATGTTATCAAATAATTTAAAATTATATTTGCATAAATCCAAATCTTATTAAAAATAATAATTTGGCAAACCTTTTTGCTATTCAAAAATACCTATATTTCCCTTTATAGAAATTCAAAAAAAATTATTTTCTAACGTAAAATATTTAAAATAAATAAAGTATTGAAAAATTTAAAATAAGAGTTACACACCACCACCTTTTAATCTCACCCAGTTAATCCCAATCCAACCTATGTAACATAGGATGATTACATAATATGAAACCACCTGGGTGGTTCTAGAGCATTGCCATACATATAAGCAGTAATTCATAAGTTCATAAGTTGCTACATTTCATAAGTTCATAAATTGCCATACATATATTTATTTTCTCACCCATTCGTGAAGTTGCTATAGCTTCTGAAAAACGAGACTGATTTTGTGACGAATTTTGGACTATTTTTGACGAAAAAGAGAGAAGATTTGGGGAAGTAAAATATAAGAGATGGTTTTATGCATAAGTTTAATATGTATATATAATATGTAGGGATTACTTAATTAGGATATGATTAAAATTTAATTAATATGGATAAGATTAGGATTACCTAATTTAGATAGGACTATGACTAGTTTAAATAAGGATAGGTATAAATAATTTTAGATATGATTCTAATAGGATTAGACTAATCCAAAGATTTCTAGATTTATTTAAATGGGGATTTGATTTAATTCAAATGCGATTATAAGATAAGGATTAAGAATCCTAATGGATAATAGCTTAATTCAAATCAAATAAAATTTTATAACTAAATCAATATAACCACAATCCAATAACTGATCACAATAATAATTTAAAATAATTTTTGATATTATCGAATAATCTAAAATCATATTTGTATAAATTTAAATCTTATTTAAAAAATAATTTGGCAAACCTTTTTGTTATTCAAAAATACCTATATTTCCCTTTATAGAAATTCAAAAAAATTATTTTCTAACACAAAATATATAAAATAAATAAAATATTAAAAAAATAAAAAACATGGATTACACACCACCACCTTTTAATCTTATCCATTCAGTTCCAATCCAACCCATGTAACATCGGATAGTTACATAATATGAAACCACCTGGGTGGTTCTAGAGCATTGCCATACATATATGCAATTCTTATCCATGACCGATTGTCCTGCCCTGCAAATAAGAATTGCCAAATAATACACACACACATAATAATAATAATAATAATAATAATAAATAATAATAATAATAATAATAATAATAATAATAATAATAATAATAATAAATCGTGCCCTAGCCCTCTGAGCTTGGCGCCCCCAATTCTCCAACATGATATTCCTCCCCCTCGTCGAGGCCTCTTGGCCAGGCGTCAGAGGGGTCCGTCTTGTCGATGCGGGCGGACCCTCCTCCTTCCTTCGCAGAGGTTCTGGTGGGACCTCCGGCGACATCACCTCCTACTATTCCACATAAAAGCTTGAAAGTTTTCAATGGCCTTCCGGAGATTGCTTTCGATGATCAAGACGAAGCAGCTTTGGTCGCTCCCCTCAAATTTGTGCTGGTTGAGAAATTTTCTCACTCGAAGCTTCTTATTTCCTAACTACGCTCGGCCATTGGCAGTATGGGATTCAACGGAGTGAACTCCATGGGCTCCCTCGACTCGAGACATGTTCTGATCCAGCCGCGGCTTGAGGAAGACTACCTTCGACTTAGATCCAGGGATTTTTGGCTCATCGCTAAGTCTCCTGTGCGATTATTCAGATGGACGTCGGCGCCGGTTTGGGTTGCTCTTCCTGATTTGCCTTCGTATTTGTTCGTTAAATATGTTCTTTTCAATATTGTGGAATGCATTGGCCTTCCGTTGGCTATCGACAGAGCGACGGTTTCAATGGCTAGGCCTAACTGCGAGAATTCTGGTTTAGGTGGACGTGAGCGCCACTTTGCTGCATAAAATTCGCATTTATTTTCCGGGCGATAGGAGCTTCTAGCAGCCTATATTTTATGAGAACCCCCTTCATACTGCTCCAATTATAAGCATAGGGGTCACAACATTGTAGGATGCAAAACTACCTAGGGGCGTGATATTATGCTACCGAGGATGGTTCAGATATTGCTCAAGACAGAAAAGGAAAAGGAATTGAAAAGAAGAAGGATGGCCAGAGCGGTCCTCTTAGACTAGACTTGGGAAAGGGATGTCAGAGTGACATGGGAGGTCCAGGAGCAGAAAATGACACTGTTAGTAGATCGGAGAAGGGAAAAAAGACAATGGAGGATAGGGCTGGGGTCTCCAACTCAGGGAGCACGAAAAAGGTGGCAATTATCCTTCCAAAAAACATGGGAAAGAAGAGTGACCAGGCTGGCCCTTCAGTGACTATTAGAGAGGGGATAGCCAACCACAAGGGGACGAAGGACCTTGTGGAAGGGGAAGTTCAAGTGCTAGGGGAGGACAACGTCGAAGATAAGAGAAAAAACAAAAATATTACGAACAACAAAAACACAGGGGCATAGGTTAAAGAGGATGAGAGCTTGGAGGAGATAAGAATCCCTGGGGATTTAACCACTAGGGGAGCTTCGGAGGGGGTTCTACCAGAAGGCACCATAAAGCCAGGACTACAACAGATAAGAAAGGGCAATATTAACCAGGGTAAATGGCTTGATAGGATCACACCTACTGGTAAGTTCTGGGCGGAAGTGGAGGACAGCGAAGGGGAGCCAAGGGGGGACCAAAATGAACTAGAAAAGAGAGAAGCTCAGAGCAAGAATGGAAAGGGTAAGAAGAAAAAAAGCTTAGCAAGCGAGCTACTAAGAGAATCGAAGCCACTGATTCAGAGACTACCCCAGATTCAACCTCTCCCCCTCATGCATAAAATTCTCATCTGGATTGTCAGGGGGTTGACGAATAAGCACACTCCCACTAGCTTTAAGGCCTTGTGCTAGATCCATAGTGTGACACTGTTGGCTATTATTGAACCCAAAATGACAGAGGTAAAGCTATTAAACTATCAAATAAAGCTTAGTTTCCCTATAGGGATTGCTGGTTGCAAGGACATATGGTTACTGGCCAAGGAAGACTACAAAATAATTATCAGAGATGATCATGAACAAGCTCTTTCTGTGGTGATTGAGGAAAGAGGTATGGCTTCTAAACTACTGATCACTATTGTTCACGGGGCCCTCATCCTAAATGCAGGAGGCTTCTTTGGGATAGACTTCTCCGGGTTCGTGAGGAATGTGAGGATTGCCCCTGGCTGTGGGGGGGATTTTAATGCGATTAGATATGCGGAGGAGAAGACTGGGGGCTGCCGCCTCCTCATCGCTCCATGGTGGACTTCTCTCATTTCATTTTTCAGGCAAACTTGGAAGAGCTTCACTACACAGGATCCAAGTACACCTGAAGCAATAAACAGGAGGGAGATAGACACCAGAGATCGCGTCTCGACAGAATTCTGTGCGATCAACTTTGGAAGGACTCGGTCAACAGATCCTCGGTGGAGCACCTTAGCGACCTGGAGTCAGACCATTGCCCACTATTGTTGACTGTTGACAAGGTTATCCCACTTGTCATTAAGCCTTTTAGGTTCCTTAACTTCTAGACAGAGCACTAGGACTTCAAAAGGGTGGTGTCAAAAGCTTGGAATGCAGAAACACATATCAATCCGCTCACTAGAATTACTATTAGGATCAAAAAAGTGAGGAAGGTGCTTGGCAGATGGAGCAAAGGTGAGATATCTTCCAAGTCGTCAAAGATGCTGAAAATAAGGTTTTGCGGGCGGAGGCTAGAGATGATCTAAGCGGTCATGGGTGTGCGGCTATAAATGAAGCTAGGGAAAAACTTAAACTTTGTTTGGCTAGTGAGGAATCCTACTGGAGACAAAAAGCCATAGTGAAGTGGGATATTGAAGGAGAGAGAAACCCTAAATATTTTCACGAATGTGTTCGAAGCAAGAGGTAGAAGATTCACATTCACCAAGTATTAGATAAAGGCCGCTGCATCACTGAACAAATAGTTATCCAAGGGGCTGCCAAGAACTATTTCAACAACCTGCTCAGATGGGAGGGACCCTCGAGGACGGTAAATCTCATTGATTTCATCCTCCGACTGATCACGGAGGAAGACAACGAAATGTTGTGCGCGGACCCTACCATGGAGGAGGTAAAACTTACAGTTTTTTTTATTGAATACAGATAGCGTGGCTGGTTCGGATGGCATATCTGGGCTATTCTTTCAATCATGGTAGGAACTTATTGCCTAGGACGTATGGGAGGCGACCGTGACCTTTTTCTAAGGCCTTGGGTTACTGAGCGCCATCACGAGTACTCTTCTGATACTGATTCCGAAGTGCGACAACCCGATTTCCTTTAGGGACTACCGGCCGCTTAGCCTATGTAACTTCATCAACAAGATATTCACAAAACTTGCGGCTAACAGTGTTACCCTCATTTCCCGTATTCCCTTATTTCGTATTTATACTCGTATCTGGATTTTGGCATGTATTTTTATTTTTCTCAACTTGTGAAATTTCGGTATTTCTCGTATTTTAGGTTTTGGGCTTGGCTCGGTTTTAATTGGTTTGGAATCGGTTTGGTTTGGTTTATGTGTTGGAACACCATAGCCCTAAGCTCCACCCTCAAAAATACCATAACACCCTCTTTATAACTCCACCAATCTCTTCTCTCTCTTCATAACCACCATTAATTTCTTCTTCTTCTTCTTCTTCCTCCACACAACTCCCCAACCCTTAGGCAAGTGCATCTTGCCACCACATGAGAACCATATTTTCTTTATCCATTTGCTAGATTAGGACATGGTGATCAACATTAGAACTTGCTATTTTGTGATTTGGAGCTTCCTTTGTTCTAGATCTAGGTTTAGCTATTTTTGGATTTTGCATGGTTTGATCTACTTTGGTTAGATTTTCATGGGTTTTTATGTTTCCATGTGGAAGAGCATTCAGTTTCACTCCAGTTGGAACTTTGGAAATCTGGATTTGGAGTTCGGATGACCAGGTTATGATGCTTAGAAGCTTTGGGTTCATCCATGGTGTTCTTGCTGTTTGGAGGAGACAGTGTGCACTGTGCAGAGCAGTTTAGCTCACGTACACTGAGCTACGTGCGCTCTTTAACACTGCGTACGCAGACTTGAGTACGCTTCTTGTTGGAAGCGTGTCTCCTTGAGCTTGCGTGACTTTCTCACGTACGCTGCCTTGAGTGAGCCTGCACAATTTTCACGCAGCTGCTTCCTGGAGCCTGCGTGATTTTCACACAGCTGCTTCCTGGAGCGTGTGTGACTTTTCACGCAGCTGCTTCCTGGAGCGTGCGTGACTTTCACGAACGCTGCTCCCCGAGTGTGCGTGACTTTTCACGTACGCTGCTTCCCGAGTGTGCGTGACTTTCACGTACACTGTGCCCCTTGAGCGTGCGTGACTTTTCACGAACGCAGTTCTCCTGCGTGCGTGACTTTCACGTACGCTGCCCTCCTGCGTGCGTGTTTTATTGCGTATGCATTTCCCCTGCGTGCGTGCTTTTATGCGTACGCATCCCCCTGGACCGGAGGATTCACAGTTTATTGCGACGCTTCAGGCAGAGGATTGGGATGTGTCTTGATGCAGCATGGGAAGGTAATATCTTATGCGTCATGCCAACTTCGTGATCATGAGAAGAATTACCCGACCCACGACTTGGAATTGGCGGCGGTAGTGTTTGCTTTGAAGTTGTGGAGACACTACTTGTACGGAGATAGAGTGGAGATTTTTACTGATCATAAGAGCCTGAAGTATGTTTTCACCCAGAAGGACCTTAATATGCGGCAGAGAAGATGGCTCGAGCTACTGGTGGACTATGATGTGGATTTGCAGTATCATCCCGGGAAGGCCAACGTTGTAGCAGATGCATTGAGCAGGAGAGCCGGAATTTATTTCCTGACGGTACAACCAGAATTATTGGCAGATCTTCAGAAGATGGGAATTGAAGTGGTTCTTCCAACTAGTGTGGCACTAATGGCCAGCCTACAGGTTCAGTCCAGCATAGTTGAGAGAATCCGTGTGGCGCAGTCAACAGATTCCAAGATCCAGCGGCTCAGAGCAGAGTGTGAAGCAGGAAGAAGGCCAGAGTTATGTATCCATGAAGACGGTACACTTCGGCACGACACTCGTCTTTGTGTACCCAGTGGAGATATCAGACAGGAAGTCATGGCAGAAGCCCACAGTTCACAGTATTCTATTCATCCGGGTGGTACGAAGATGTACCGTGGTATTCGTCAACATTTTTGGTGGAATGGCATGAAGAGGGAAATAGCCCGGTTTGTCTCTCGGTGTTTGGTTTGTCAACAGGTTAAAGCTGAACATCAGAGGCCCGCTGGACTTCTTCAACCCTTACCGATCCCAGAATGGAAATGGGGACATATAACCATGGATTTCGTGACCGGATTGCCCAGATCTCCGGCCGACAGAGATGCTATTTGGGTGATTGTGGACAGGCTTACCAAGGTGGCACACTTTCTTCCATTCAGAGTTGGGCAGTCGACGGCGCAGCTAGCAGAGATGTATCTCAGGCAGATCGTCAGGCTTCACGGTGTGCCAGTCAGTATTAACTCGGACAGGGATTCAAGATTCACATCACACTTTTGGCGCAGCTTACAGAAGAGTTTGGGAACTCGTCTTCAGTTCAGCTCAGCTTATCACCCACAGACGGATGGTCAATCAGAGCGCACAATCCAGACTCTTGAAGATATGTTGAGATCCTGTACCCTTGACTTCGGTGGTTCGTTGAAGAATCATCTGCACCTGGTAGAATTCTCGTACAACAACAGTTATCAGGCCAGTATCCAAATGGCACCCTTCGAGGCTCTCTATGGCAGGAAGTACAGATCCCCGCTAGCATGGGACGATGTCGGAGAGAGGCAGATGCTCGGACCCTAGTTGATTTCCCAGACGGTTGAAGTGGTCAGGAAGGTCAGAGATCACCTCCGAGTTGTCCAGGATCGCCAGCGCCATTGGGCCGATGCTCATCGGCGACCCTTAGAATTTGCTGTCGGCGACCATGTATTCCTTAGGATCTCGCCTAACCGCGACGTCATTCGCTTTGGTATACGGGGAAAGCTTAGTCCTAGGTATATAGGGCCGTTCGATATTCTAGAGCGAGTAGGAGATGTATCCTATCGTCTCGCTCTTCCGCCATTGCTAAGTGAGGTACATGATGTATTCCATGTGTCCCAATTGCGACGGTATATTCCGGACCCGAGCCACATCCTAGACCATTCGGAATTGGTTGTTGGTACCAACCTTTCGTATGAGGAGAGACCCGTGTCTATTTTGGACTGGAGGAAAAAGATACTCAAGAACAAGACTTAAATTAGTCCGTGTTGCTTGGGGTCATCACTCTCTGGGTGAGTCGACGTGGGAGCGTGAAGACGACATCCGATCGCGATATCCCTACCTGTTTGACTCGTGAGGTATAATGTCTTTCTTATGCCTTACGTTTTCCCTTCCTTGCTTACATTGTATGATTGTATGATTGAACTGCTTAGTGTAACTTGCCTGTGCTTAGTGTAGCTTGTCGTTACAATCTCTAGCTCCTTGATTAAATTTCGAGGACGGAATTCTTTTAAGGTGGGTAGAGTTGTCACCCTCATTTTCCGTATTCCTGTATTTCGTATTTATACTCGTATCTGGATTTTGGCATATATTTTTATTTTTCTCAACTTGTGGAATTTTCGATATTTCTCGTATTTGGGTTTTGGGCTTGGCTCGGTTTTAATTGGCTTGGAATCGGTTTGGTTTGGTTTATGTGTTGGAACACCATAGCCCTAAGCTCCACCCTCAAAAACACCATAACACCCTCTTTATAACTCCACCAACCTCTTCTCTCTCTTCATAACCACCATTAATTTCTTCTTCTTCTTCTTCTTCCTCCACACAACCTCCCCAACCCTAGGCAAGTGCATCTTGCCACCACATGAGAACCATATTTTCTTTGTCCATTTGCTAGATTAGGGACATGGTGATCAACATTAGAACTTGCTATTTTGTGATTTGGAGCTTCCTTTGTTCTAGATATAGGTTTAGCTATTTTCGGATTTTGCATGGTTTGATCTACTTTGGTTAGATTTTCATGAGTTTTTATATTTCCATGTGGAAGAGCATTCAGTTTCACTCCAGTTGGAACTTTGGAAATCCGGATTTGGAGTTCGGATGACCAGGTTATGATGCTTGGAAGCTTTGGGTTCATCTATGGTATTCTTGCTATTTGGAGGAGACAGTGAGCAATGTGCAGAGCTGTTTAGCTCACGTACACTGAGCTACGCGCGCTCTTTAGCGCTGCGTACGCAGACTTGAGTACGCTTCCTGTTGGAAGCGAGTCTCCTTGAGCTTGCGTGACTTTCCCACGTACGCTGCCTTGAGTGAGTGTCACCCTCATTTACCGTATTTCGTATTTATGCTCGTATTTGATTTTGGCACGTATTTTATTTTCTCGACTTGCGGATTTTGGTTTCTCGTAAATGGGTTTGGACCATGGCTTGGTTTTATTTTTGTGGAGTTGGTTTGGTTTGGTTCATCATGAGTGGAACACCTTAGCCTATTCTCCACCTCCATTCCATCACAACCACCCTCATTAAAATCCACCAACCTTTTCTCTCTCCTCCATAACTCCATTAATTTCTTACAACTTCTTCTTCTTCCTTCTTCCACACAACTCCCCAACCCATAGGCAAGTGCACCTTGCCATCAAATAAGCACCACTTTTTATTTGTCTATTAACTAGATTAGGCCATAAAGAACAACTTTAGAACTTGACATTCTGTGATTTGGAGCTTTCATTCTTCTAGATCTAGGTTTTAACCATTTTTGAAAATCCTTGGTTTTGATCTATTAAACTTCTATTTTTGCATGTTTTGATGCTTCCATGTGGAAGAGAATTCGATTTTACTCAAGTTAGAACTTTGAAAATCTAGATTTGGTTTTGATTTGGCTAAGATATGAAGATTTGAAGTTTTTGGTGTTCTTGAAGAGTTCATCTCAGCCTTGGTGAAGGCTCTCGGCCAGTGCTCTTTAGCACTTGACCGTTTGCGCACCCCGGCCTGCGCTCTTTAGCGCATGGCCGATTGCACATAGGCTCAGCCAGTGCTTTGCGCTGTGCTGGATTGCGCTGGCGCAAGCTAGCCATGCGCAAGCCAGCCATGCGCAAAGTAACCCGTGTGCACTCGACCGTTGCGCAAACCGCCCCTGCGCAATTCACTCATGCGCAATCCACCCCTGTGCAGTCTGCTCATGCGCAATCTAACCCTGCGCGTTTGGACCCTGCGCACTTCACTCTTGCGCAGTTCAACCCTGCGCACTTGACACCCTGCGCAGCTGACACCTGCGCAATCCAACCCCTGACCCCTTGTGCAACCCATTGGCTCTTGGAGTTTTGGTTTTATTTCTTTAAGCTTGGCTCTTCTATAGCCCTGTATATTGATATTTTATTAGGTATTTTACGCCCATTTTATATCCTTACGCCTTTTGTTATGAATTTGATTTTCTTAATATGTTTAGAATGACTATTGTACATGGCATGGTAGCATAAGGAACTAGCATAACACGATAGTGACCCGTAGTGGTGCACTCCTGACATAACCAACTTGACTTGATAGTGACCCGTAGTGGTGCACTTCTGACATGACCAACCTGGCATGATTTATCTTGATAACTTGATAATGGCCGTGGCGGCGCACTCCTGACTTGACTTGACTTGATAACTTAACTTGACCTGCCTTGACACCGTGGGTGCTCCTGCTTGCTTGCTTGTACAATCCACTTGTCTTGTCTTGCATCATGTCTAGGACGTGACTTCCTGGGTACCACGGCCAGGGACTCGCGTTAAATTGGATTAGGCTAATGATTAGATCAAACTAGAACATGGAGAATCCCCAGTCACAGGCAATCTCGTTATCTGGGCGCTTTAATGGACTTGTAGCTTGCCGACGAGTAGAGCACATTCCAGCACACTGTCATGTGTTGCACCCTCTAAGTCACCTAAGGGTACATTTGTCTCCCGGGCAATGTACCCACCTATAACTCTCAACCGCGGAAGGATAACTGGATAGTCTGCAGGGCTTGGGACTGAGAGTTTATCACTTGCATCTTGTTAGTAATTAGGCTTATGATAACCCTAGTTAGTTAAAGTAGTAAGCCGTAGTACTTGCTTGGCCGATTGTGAATGAATGGTGTCTAGCCCTGTCTAAGTCTTGTCTAGCCCTTGTACCTGGAACTCTTGATCATGATTGTTTTACTTATCTCTAACGATAAATGGGTAGAGACAATGAGCTATTCAGGCGAAGGGTTA